>VXAV01002384.1:119845-149370 GCA_013399715.1 Alectura lathami | reverse complement strand
CGCTCCCAGGTCCACAGAGCTCAGTTCATGGAGTTTGCAGAGGTGGAAAACCATGACGACTTTCACACTTGTGAAGATGGATATATTCACACACAGGACCAGCGGGGAGCTTACATCATATACGATGTGGCGTTAGAGGACCTGAAGGAGCTTGAGAACCAGCTGCTCCTTGTGGCCAGCCAGTACATTGAGAAAGATAAAAGTAAGACGTACAGGTCCAAAATGCCTGCAGAAATTTGGTTTGCTGTTTCCAAAGTGGACTGATCCTGTCTTGAATAATTGCTGTACTTCTGCAGGACCAGGCTCTGACTGGATGTTTGGGACCTTTCTTTATCTTACTGGTTATTTACGTGATGAATGTGGTATAAAGACCTAACTGAGCATGTGGAATTGCTTGTCATATGCTGTTAATGTCACAGTTGTGCACTTATTCAGGGTCATCGACATCCAACTCATCCTGGAGGGCAAAATAACACGGAAAGGACATTTACTGATGTATATAAATAATATAATGAGCAAGCAAATCTTCAAGGCATAGAGAGAGTCAGAAAAGACAAATGTTAATTGTTTCTGAATGTCTTTTAATTAATGTATTTGATGGCTTTTCTGCAGAGCTATATTTATCTCTAACCATTTTTAAACTTTTCTCAGTTGTAGATGGAAAATATTTTCTGCATACTTTTTTGTTTTTCCCGCTTTTTTTCTTTTTGAAGATGGAATGAGATGAGGCAGACTGGATTACAGATTTCTAAAAGCAGCAGCCATACTTACAGAATAGTGAGGACGAAGGAGCTATGTATGATATTCAGAGAACTGCAGAAGATATTTCTTGAATCACTGGAATAAAGTGAGGGTGGTGAAACACTACTATATGTTTCCCAGACAGGTTGTGAAATCTGTGGAGATACTCAAAACCCAACAGGACACAGTTCTGGGCAACATGCTCTACCTCACCTTGCTTGGGGCTGGGAATGGATTAGATAATCCCAAGAGGCAACCTGCAGCCCCCACTCTTCTGTGATTCTGTCATTATAAAGACAGAATGGTGGGGTAGGGGAGAGATTCAGAAAGGTAAAAGTTCAAGAAATCATGGGTTGAGATGAAGAGAGATTACTAGGTAAAGCAAAAGCTGCATGCACAAGCAAAGCAGAACAGGGAATTCATTCACTACTTCCCATCAGCCGGCAGATGTTTAGCCACTTCCACTTCCAGGAAGGCTGGGCTCAACGTGCGTGATGGTTCCTTGGGAAGACAAATACCATCATCCTGAATGTCCTTTCCTTCCTCCCTCATTCCCCCAGCTTTTATTGCTCACCATGATGCCACATGGTATGGGACATCCCTTTGGCCAGTCTGCGTCAGCTGTCCTGGTTCTGTCCCCTCCCAGCTCCTTGTGCACCCCCTGTTCCTCGCTGGCAGGGCAGCACGAGAAGCTGAAATGTCCTTGGCTCTGTGCATCACTGCTCAGCAACAACTAAAACATGTGTGTTATCAGTATTATTCTCATAAAAAATCCAAAACACAGCACCATATGAGCCTCTAAGATGAAAATTAACTCCACCTCAGCCAAAACCATGACACTTGGTATATACCTTGTAGAATTTATCTTTGAGTAGACTGTGCTGGTCCTGTTTGGTCTGAGAGTGAAGGTAAGGAGGTGAAGATGATCCAAACATGATTTGGTGCTGCAAAAAAAATTAAGTCTCTCCTCTCTTTCTTCCACTAGTTTCCTTGTGCTTTCTCTGTCTCTCTGTGTGGGTTTCTTTGACCTCCAGCCCCTGCCTCTTACCTCACAGAATATTTATTAAAAGGTGATAGATGAGATATGTTAAACTGAATGCCTGGCACGCCTGTTCTTTTCCTCACAGAATATGCTGGGGCCCTCCAAATCTTATGGGAGTTGAAAGCTTTTCCTGACCGTGGGTTCCCTGGCAAGCAAAAAACACAGCCCTGTGCTAACAATAAAAATAATTACCACAAGCTCTGGGACCGTAGGCATGTGGAAATCCCTCTGATACTGACATCTGCTTGTTCTCTACTTAAGTTTTTTTTTTTTTTTTTTTTTTTTTAGGTAATGTAACTTGTGGGAAATTCAGCGGCAGCAATATCTTTGGCTGGGCACATGCCTCTGTGGATCGATTTGCTGTGTTACTTGACCTCTGGACCTGTGAAGCTGCTTTCTTGGAAAAAAAGTGCCAGGTACAGATGCTTTTCTTGGTTTGAAAGCAGTGACTTGCAGTCAGCCCACTTCAGGTTGTTTAAGGTTCCCTTCCAGCAACATTTCCCACTGCAAGAACACGTAGATGGTGGTACAGGTTCTGGGTGCACTGGGAGCCTGCTGCTGGGCTGGGCTGAGCCCAGAGGGCTGGAGCTACTGGGTGCTGCAAGCTGGGCCCAAACGACCTTATGTACTGGCTGTTGCAACAAGAGAGCACAACTGATCTTGTCAGGCACCTCTGTAGCTGTAGTGCTGGGGCTGGGAACACATCTGCAAGGCCTTAGTGAGGCTATCCATCAGTGTAAGGGATGATTGGGAAAGGTTTTTTTTTTTTTTTTTTTTTTTGTCCTCCATGGCCCTTGCTTTCTGGGGCTGGTGCAGGGGACCTTATATGGCTGTAATTTGAACTGTAGTCATTGCACCTTTGTGAAGCCTGGGTAAAAAAGACTCAGTCTGCAGCTGGCTGGGCCCATCATTCGGATTACCCTTTGTCAGGAAAAAAAGCAAAGAGGTATTTTATATGATACACCATAAAAGATAATCCATTTATCAACACAAATAGTGTATATGATTTTCTATATTATAAATTTGTTTCTTCTTTGTTAGTTAATCTACTCAAGCAAAAAAATGCCATGATGTTTTATGGGATAAAATATTTTTTTAAAAACACTAGCTACATGTATTGAATAGTTTGTAGCTTTGCTGTTCACTAAGGCTGCTGCATATTCTGGAGCCATTCCCCTTCCTTTCTCTGAATCTAGTCACGTGTCTGTATTTTGCCATGGGACATGTGGGTATATAGCGTTTCTGCCCAACGACTTCAGTCTTCAGATGAAGATTAGACAAGTTCAGAATCAGAGCCCCAGAGGAGCTTGGAGATGTGTTTCTATGCATGGAACTCACCAGTCCCCAGGTCGATACACAAGTGTCAGGAAGGGTAAAGGGGCAGATAGACCGCTTCAGAAGCAGGGAGCAATGGCACTAACTAAGGCCGCCTTTGCACACTTGAAATGTTTTGTTCTCAGTCCTGGGGTAGCACAGGGCAGGGCTCAAAATAGGAATGTCAGAGGGTGTTAGGGAATCTCCTGTGTGCCACTGAAGGGGCTTTAAATAGAAAAGCTTTTAAACGAGAATAGTTGTATGTAGTTTAGCAATCTCCTAGGGCCCCTCTCCTGTTTTCATAGAGGTGCCGTATGTGACAGCTGTATAAAACACTAATTGCCTAGTTCACTAAGTTGCTGCTCTCATCCCAATAGACTTCACTTTCCATTGCTGTATCAAGTTACCTCTGCAAATCTATCTTTTATTTTTATCACCGGCCTTTTATATAAAGAAACATGCCTTCTTTTCTGGAAAATAAAAGAAAGAAAGAATCCCAGCAGAGAAGAACAAAGCTTCTACACCAACAATGCACTAATTCTTTTTCAACAGCGTCAAAGAGCATATTCTGGAACCACTCTCACAGCCCAGCTCTCTAGGCAGGATTAAATGTACAGAGATGCTCTTCCTGGAGGTTTTTTGCTTTTAGCTCAAATGAAATAGAATTGGATGTCTCTAGCTTTGTTCCCAGCTGGGAAAGAATTCTTTCTGAGGGAAAAACCAATAGCCCTTTGTTCTGCAGCTGAGACAGCAAGGCTTAGCCAGTGTAAAACCTGTTTATGGCCTATTGCTCAAGCACTGCATTAGCTTCCTCCAGAGCAGTTCAGGTCAGGCAGGTCTAAATCAGAGAACCTGACAGTTTCCATTGAGATCTGCATTCTTAGCTACCAAGTTATCCGTGAGCCATTTTGCATTTTCCTCTCCCACAGTCCTCTGGTCTCAGCATAGAAAGTAGAGTGGATGAGTTTCTATGTCTGTGTCGATGTAAAATAGCCTCCTGCAGATCATTTTACATTGACATGACTGATTTGTCCAGGAGCAACAGCACTGCCAGTTCATATTTTCTATCTCACAGTTTCCACTGGCCAGAAAGTACTACAACATCATCTCAAGAATTAAGGTGTTGTCGTGCTTGGTACTTTTCTTTTTCTGTTCTAGGCTGTAGGAATTTCTAATAAAATTTTTTATTTAAATAAAGCTTTACAACTGTTCTTGGCAGAGGAGTCTGAAGAGGGCATGTGGCTTTCTACATCATTAGTTACATATTTAATTTGGAATTTCTCCACAAATATATAATTAACTGAGATAGTAATTGCCATATTAGATAATAGAGAGACTACCATGAATACCTGAGTTAGAAGTTCAGGTGAAACAGAGTTTTTCAAAGACACAAAACAGGTATGTGTGCTGGAAAAGAAAAAGACAGTGGATTAGATCTGGAAAAATGTAGGTGTTTTTTAAGTAGTAAGCACATTGCCTTGCTACTTTCCAAGAGGAAAAATGTGTACAATAAAAATCTTCATGCTTCAGTAGAAAACACGTTAACTATGCAATGTGTGGAAGAAATTTCTCCCGTGGGCAGGTTGCCTATCCTCTGTTCCTGATCCTTCTGATGAAGCATCCAGTGATATCCTGTGCCCAAAACCAGATGCCGTGGCACATCGCTGTTGGTTTGATACATGTCACAACGTTCACGTTCAGAAATGTTCAGAATGAATATTTGGATGAATAAACAATTATAACTGTGCTTCTGAATATCTCCCCAGCTTCTAGATGTTTACTATGAAGCCTACCAACATGCTTTGGACCCAGAGGAAAGATTTGCTTTGGCCCAAGCAATAACTGACATCATGCACAAACATCCACGGTTTGATCTCAAGCTTGAATATTTTGTGAGCACCTACAAAGATGAATGCATCTGTTTGCAACTTCACCTCCAGCTGCTGAGGGACATAGTAAACCAACAAGTAGGTGGAATTTACAGTATATCCATCTTGGGCAAGCAGGAGGTGAAATCCAGAATGGGAAGCTTTGTTTGTAGGTTTACAGTGCTAAGTTTGGTTACTACTAATTTAACAACGAGGTCTATGGATGCTTTGTAAATTGAACACCGAGAATTCGAAAGCAGAAAGCTGATATTTCATCAGTATCAGAAAGGCAACACTGGAAAGGTTACAGAGCTTCATGTATCACATTAAAGCCACATCTGCTATCAGTTGAGATAGTTAGAAATAATAGTTGAGAGATGTGGAAGATAAATAAAACTATAATCTATAGTTCTGTAATGCAGTAGATAAAGAAAGAATCTTGTTTTAAGTCTCTCCTCTGATCTGACAGAGAGGATATAAACAAAGTTTGTACTTTGAAATCTAAAACGCTGTGTATTTCAGATAGCTGTAAATTCCTGTGCTAATATTCCAAGTACAGCATTTTAAACCCTCAGATTTTTCTTCTGGTCTAAAATTTACCTCAGTTTCCTCTGTATCCTGGCACAAGGTGTTTCACTTCTTTGAGTTTTGATTTCATAGGCTGCAAGTTTGGAATTTTAATTATCTGTCCTTAATAACATATCTTTTAGTCTACAAATGGCAGTTTTGACTTTAGCACAAGAGGTTATTATTATATTATGCTGTTGTTGCCACGAATGCTACCATATTGCTGGCTATAGAAATGGAAGGTTGCCAGCAGCATTGGATGGTGGACTCTCTTTCCCTGGAGGTGTTCAAGAAATGTGTAGATGTGGTACTTTGGAACATGATTTAGTGGGCATAAGGGTGTTAGGTTGATAGTTGGACTAGTTGCTCCGAAATGTCTTTTCAAACCTTTATGATTCTATGATTTTATGACTTGAAATTATGTATAGTAATAATATATAATACATACTACAATAATAAATTTATTATGTAATAATAAATTTTATAGCTTGTGTTTAAACCAAGAATAGTTTTCTTTACCCTGCTTTCTAGCTATGTTTGAATTTTCTTGGCTAATGTCATTTGTGTTTACTGCTGACTTTTAGATAGACGTCCAGAGGGAGTACGTCCACAAGATTTGGCGGAAAGGTCAGAAAGGTGGCAGCAATGAATTTGGACTTCCTTATAATGTGATTACTAAGCAACTTATCTCTCTTAACACTAGCTGGTGAGTAACTTTACTGTTTTATTTATCTGGAGAGCAACTATTTCTGTTCTAGTTGCTGTGACCAACAGTAAAAATTTGGGATCCAGTGTCTGAAAAGTAAGACTATTTGAAAAAACAGCAGTTGTAAGGTGGATTAAACAGTAGAGAAAAGTCTCACATTATTTAGTCTCACGCTATTTAGTGTATCTTGGGATGGGCCAGAAGAGCATTCAAGGAAAAAAGTGATTCCTCCCCCATCACCTTTCTCCCACTCTGTCTTGACAGTGGGTTTGATTAATTCATCATGCACCAGACTGGAAATTAATATTCCTGTGGATACAGAATATTAAACAGTAACCATGGTGTGGTTATTTAACATTAGCCTAGCTTTAGACTTACTGCATCAGCGTTCAAATGTGGCTTTTCAGCTTTCACTGCCCTTTGGACACTGTGTGTTGCCCTTACTAGCCCAGGCATCCAGCTGGATAGGTAGGTACAGTATTTCCACACCTGGGAGCCACCTATTGCCTGTAGCACAGACCTGTGCCATGTTCCGCATCCTGCAGCTCTGCAACATCGTGGGTTAGGTGGAGAACTGGCTGAGCAGCTAATACACACCCAGAAGCCAAGAGCCCCTTGGCTCTGGTACCTCCTGATTTACTTCCTCTGTCTGAAGCCCCTGATCCTCCTATTGCATATATTTTGTTTTTGTCTTGGTTATCTAAGGGCTTATTTTCATGTCCAGACACTTTTAATGGCTGGGCATAATAGACATGAAAATGTGGTTAATAAAGCAGGCCAGCTAACAAAAGATAATTTAAAACATTTTGTTTTCATTAGCAATTGAGACTACTTAGATGTGTTCCAACATAATTATGTTTATTAAAGCTTCAGTTCTATTTTTGGATTTGATGATTGATTTCTGATGTACAGCTAAAAGCAAGGCAATTTATTCTTACAAATTAAGCAATTGCAAGATTTCCTTCTGTGTACAACTTATAAAAAACCTTACCTGAGAGCTGTTTATTCTTTATTTTTGTTGTTTTTAAGTCCTACTTTGAAGAACATCTATTTGCTGGAGTTTCACCCTTCTCTTGGTCTAGTGTACTTGATCCCCAAAGCTATCAAGTGTATCTACAAGGAATTCTACAGCATCTGCAGACCCAAAACAGCCAGTAAAGAAATTAAGCTAGAAAAACAAGTACTTCAGCTTATGCTTGATGAGTGGCTGACTATGGAAAAACCAGAATCTTTCTACAGCTCTCAGGTTCAAAAAGATGTAAGTTTCACTTTTGCTTGTGTTAGTAGTGACTGTTTACAGCCAAATCACAGCCCTGTTCAGTTACATTTCCTGGTTACTTTTAGGTATGTGATTCAGTTCAATTATTTTTTCAAGCTTGGTGAAGATTCATTCCATCTACTTTTAAAATAAGATTTTTTCTTTTTTTTTCTGTAAATGAACACAGAAAGGTAGAACTCTTGATCTCGCACCAGTATAAAACAGGAGCAATCAGCTTAGTAAGAAGCAAATTAGACAGTTTAAACCAATATGATATTACAGTAAGTCTCCAGGGTTTGCATTTGTATATGTTCTTCAATATCAACAACAACAACAAAAAAGACTGGACATTAAAGCCAATATTTTTATAGGTGGAGCTGGTTATTACTAACATAGAATCATAGAATGGTTTGGGCTGGAAGGGATGATCACTTCCCTCTCCCTGCTGGCCACCCCTCTCTTGATGCAGCCCAGGGCACCATTGGCCTTCCTGGCTGCAAGAGCGCACACTATAACGTGTGCTATTTCCTGGTGTAGGACTCTGAATTTGGTTGGTTATAATTTTGATAAATACTATTTATTTTGAATGAAATTATTGATACTGAATGTCCCTATCAGACTGGCTTGCATCAGATATAGCACAGCCAGCAGGGACAAGGAGGTGATTGTCCCCCTGTACGTGGCACTGGTGAGGCCATACCTCGAGTGCTGTGTTCAGTGTTGGGCCCCTCACTACAAGAAGGACATCGAGGCCCTGGAGTGTGTCCAAAGAAGGGCAACAAAGTTAGTGAAGGGCCTGGAGCACAAGTCTTATGGGGAGCGGCTGAGGGAGCTGGGGCTGTTCAGTCTGGAGAAGAGGAGGCTCAGGGGAGACCTTATTGCTCTCTACAGCTACCTGAAAGGAGGTTGTGGTGAGGTGGGGGTCGGCCTCTTCTCCCAGGTAACCAATGATAGGATGAGAGGGAACGGCCTCAAGCCGCGCCAGGGGAAGTTCAGGTTGGATGTTAGAAAAAACTTCTCTGAGAGAGTGGTCAGGCTTTGGAACAGGCAGGGAGGTGGTGGAGTCGCTGTCTCTGGAGGTGTTCAAGAAACATGTAGATGTCACACGGAGGGACATGGTTTAGTAGGCATGGTGGTGTTGGGTTGACGGTTGGACTGGATAATGTTAGAGGTCTTTTCCTACCTTAATGATTCTATGATTCTATGATTCCTACAGCAAGCTAGGATCAACTATACTTACATTATTTCCACGAGATAAAAGTTGTCCCGTTCATAAACGCATCATTTCATAGACTCTCCCAAGTGGTCTATTCTAGTGCTTCACCAGCGTCACCGTTAACAAGTTCTCCTTAAAGTCTAGTGCAAACCTGCCTTGCCGCAATCTAAGCTTATTGCTCTTCTCTTGTCCTCTTTGGAAAAAGGGGAAGTGCAAATCTCTTTGTAGCAACTCTGCGAGGAAGCACATAAAGATAGTTTGCAGTGTCCCACCCATCCAGAGTTGAAGTTGCAAAAGCACAACGTGAAGTATTGGAGAAGTGGGACAAAAAAAAGTTGCACAACATCTGACACTTAACTCTGAGGTGTTGTCTTTTCAAAATATTTTTTTCAGTGTAACTGTGAAGATTTAGTAAATTGCAAGTGTTGAAATCTAGACTTTATTACCAATAACAGCATATCCGGGTTCAGATTTCCTCATGTTCTGTGACTTACTCATCATAAGGAGCAGAGCATGAAGCCATTCAGTTACAACAGTGGCCACATCTATCTGCACGACAGGAGCAGGGTGGCACAGTTGTACAGGCTGTGACAGCTAGACAAAGAGCATCTTCTACACAGAGAGCCAGGAGCTGTTCTGCCACCTCTTCCACAGCACAGCAGCCAATGGACCATTTTCTTCTTTCCGTCTATCCACGTTACCAAGCTGCAGCTTTTCTTTTCCTGGGATTTCTGCTCCTTTGGGTGCTTCCACCATCCCAGTAGAAGAGGGGTCCAGATCTGCTGAGTTAGCTGACCCATTGCTGTCCCCATTTTGAGGGCATCATACGTGCAGTGGTACATGTGCTGGGATACACACTCTTTATAGGAGGAATAGCTGCAGCTAGTATGTGAACTAAGTTACAGAACCTCCGCTTTAGAACAATGTGTACGTCTGAAAGCCTTCTGAATTTTGATTATAATAAAAAGACAAATATCTGGTGTTACAGGAAATTGACTGTATGAAGTCCTTTGAGTAAAGTAAGGTTTACAAATTCTGTGACTCTACCTTTGAAGCAAGTGGCAAAACTGCAGTATATTTTTAGAGGTCAGAATATGTCAGGGTGGACCCAGTCCTGACCTTGCAAATGTTGCAAGTCAGACACAACTCCAGTCATAATTTACTCCACAAAAAGGAGGATAGTCCCCCAAAATGTTTAAAAACCTTTGTCATCTGTATGTAAATGATGCCTATGTTACCTTTTTTTCCCTTTCCTTGCAGTTATTTGCAGAGGTACTGATTGAGGACCCCATGCTGGTGCAAGAGATTGCTTTGTCACTGTTAGAAGTGGGAGCAAATGAAGAAAGAAAGGAATACAGAGAGAGGCAGTTCTATATGGTGGACTCCTTCTCCATGCTCCTGGAGCTTGTCACACTGCGACATCGGTTGATAGAGGCGGCAACAGAGAGTGCGTGGTTAGCCAGGTTGGTGGTTTGGTTGTGCTGGTTGGGCTATGGTGGCCTGAGAGACGCATGGCTTGTAGGAGAAAAGTAACTTCTAAATTGAACAGCTACTATGGCTGGAAAAAAATGAGAGAGAGAGAACCTGGATTTGTGTTGTGTGAGATATATTTATTTATTATGTGGGAATGGGGTCTGTCTGGGGTTTGCAGACGTTTATTAGTTTCAAAAGCTAAGAAACAAGTCAAAGCTTAACAGGCCCTTTGCCCAGTGAAAATGTGAGTTCTCTGATCCTACTGCAATTTTGCCAAAAGAAGGAGGAGCAGGAGGAATTCACTGGTTGAATGAACCTGAAGATGCAGGTGATTGTTTTAACCCCCTTCTTATGAACAGGATTGCAATTTAACAAAAGTCAAACAAGAAGTACAAGCTTTGTTCACTGCCAGAAATAGGAAAGGAAAAAAATTGTCCTGTATGTACTGATCCTTGCAAAGATAGTAAAATAATCAACACAAAGGAAGTCGGTGTCTTGCATTTAGGAAAGTATCACATAAGCTGGAGAAGATGACAATTTATACAGGAAGACAAAGAAGATAAGGACTGAGCTAATGGGGAGACTACAAAGGATAGTGTTGACCTACTGGCTTGGATGCAGGTTATTGCTGAAGTTCAGCTTGCTCAGCTCCATATTACTTGGTGTTTTTATTAATGAACTTGGTAGAAAGCGTAAGAGTGTGTAATTAAAATCAGGACATTGTGGTGCTGGAAGATAAAGCTGATATGAAAAGTGAAATATCTTACAGGAAGAACTTGTGGTTCTAAGGACTGAAGTAGTAGGAAGGAGATAAACATCAATAACACAAAGCTTAAGGTTATGTATAATAATAGGAAGAGCAGAGGAGGAGAAACTGTGCGTATGGCTGGCCATTGGATGGCTACATACTGCAGGGGAGGAAGTCATGAGATCTTACTCTGAATCAGACAATGAGTTTTGTTTCCCATAAAAACAAGGAGAATTGATGCCTTGTATGTGACTCTGGTGAGGCCTTGCTTGGATTATTAAGTATAGTTTGGAGATTTGTGTTCAGGAAAGATAAATTCAGAATGGAATGGGAGCAGATATGATCTAATAAGATGATGAGGGGAAATAGAGGATGCATTTTACAGAAGCAAATGAAATATCTTGGCTTGTTTGTCCTAGCAAAATGAAGGCTGAGAGAAGATATGATTGTTCTCTATAAATACATCAGAAAGATAAGCACTGGGAATGGAGAGCAGCTATTTAAGCTAAAGGACAAGTCTGGCAGCAGAACAAATGCATCTAATCATTGTGAATAAATTTAAGCTGGAAATTAAAAGGAGATTTCTAAGAATCAGACAACAAAGTTCTGGAACAAAAAGAGTGATGGGTAGAAAACTAACAGAGTTTTAAAATGTATCTCAATTCATTTACAAAAATAGTTTGTGAGACCTGATTTCTTGCAATACCAAAGTTACGTGTGTTGGAGAGATTACACTCCATGTTTTCCCATTATCTCAACTCATTCTCCAACTTTTTTCTTGAAAATTTAGACTCCATGTAAAAAAGTTAGAAGCATCTGTGTCCAGCAGCTAAAAGCCTACACATGTCTTTAGGATTTGTGAACCATGACCATTCAAACTTAGTTTCATGGGAAACCTAATTTTCTGTCACAACTCTTTTCTATTAATACATGAAGTTCTTGAAGAGCTCTGATTTGATATCTGGAACTTTCATGCCAAACTAACAATCAGATTAATTTACTTGAACCCAAGTAACTCCATGAAGCAAGAAGGTCTACTTCCTTGGCAAGCTGTGTTCCTAGTTTGAATTATCAGCTTTTTAATAAAATACAGGCTCTAATTAAACTTATTCCTCTGGTTATCTTTGCGTTCCAATACTCATACATGCAAACACATACATGTTCTGGTAATTAAGAAGGAACAAAGTTATTCTGCAACTTTTCATTTAGCTGAAAAATCAGTATCAGATCACCTTTTTTTCATGAAACCTTTAGGAAATTAACAGTTTAAAAGTTACCCAGAGGAGACAGATGAGCTGACGGGGTGGTTACATGGCTGCATTTGTTTGGGGAACAAGGCTAAAAGCACATACTCACCCGAGGTGACATAGTTATAGATCCCTGAAAAGCAGCAGGAAATGGTCATTTTTCTGGCAAAGGATGGGGATTCAGTGAAAAGTTATGACAAAAAGTAGGACTTCATGATGCATATGTAGGGTCATTAAGCATAACACTATCTTCATTTAACAGAAGATGGTTAAGTCACTCCAAATATCAGTATAAACACATCTAGTTTATTTAGGGTGACATTTGGAGGGGCTATTTATACAACCTCGCATGATGTGATGAAGTTCACTGATCATTATAATACAAACTGTTAGAGACTGGGATTCTGACTGAAACGCTGGAAAGGCTAGCAACCTTTTTATCCTGCTATACAGAGTAACATGAGGTGAGTGCACCTACATTTATGGGTTCCTCTACCTCATACTGCAGCTTCTACCAGACTTCCGGGAGATCTGCAAGAATTACTCCCATCACATTCCTGTCTGTCCATTCCCGGTGTGGAAGCTCATTTACGTCTGTAAGGTCGCGTTCATGTTGTATGCACTGTTCCTAAAGCCCTCATTGCTTCTCTTTGTTCCTCAGTTCCTCAGTCTTCACCTTCTACCATCTGATGAAAAAGGACATCCTTTCGTAGAACAGTAGAAGCAGACAATGCAGACTTTGTCTGAATTTTGCTTCTCTCTGTTTTTGTTTGACACATTCACCTTTTTGATATATTGTCTTTTTCTCATTTTTTTTTTTCCTTTGCAGAGTACTGGCAAGCTTATTTGTGTGTTGATGTCTGTGCTGTGAAGGCTATTCGTGTGGTGTGTCTGTAGTGGTTAACTGTGAGATCAGCATTTGCAGTTGTTGCACAGGGCTTTGTTTTAAGATTTTAGAGTCAATTTTGGCTGTGCTCCATATAATTACTGATAGATGCGCATAGTGTTTTCCATATATAATTTTGTTTCCTGCCCTTTTCTCTCTGTAACTTTGAAGGCAGGAAATGCTACCTGTTTTTAAAGAACTGGGAACTATGACTTCTAGGTGCTGTTTATGTCTTTATCACATTCTCACAACATAGCTTCTCTGTGACCTGATTTCTGGATTGATAAAATACCAGTCTTTAGATGTTAGGAGGAAGCAAGAGGTTATCTTGTTCCTTTGCTGTCTGTTTCAAAAAGAAAGTTTCTCTTCTTACCATTTTTTTTTTTTTTTTCACTATATGAAAAGAGTGCTCACAGAAAAGATCAGTTTTTTGGTGGTCTTGCATCTGAAGACAGCAGGACAGTGATGGATCCCTAGGCAGAGAGTATAGACAGCGTCCAGCTTCAGGCGCTGGGGGCTTTGGAGATCTCCTGAGCTAGTGGCTGCATCTAAACCATGGTCTAGATGTTTACTGTTTACTACCCTGATCATCTGTTATACTTGGGATATACGGTTGGGGTTGTGCCATACTGAGGGCTTCTGGAATAAAGCTTTCTTAAGTTATGAAGTTGCTATTTTCACAATAATAATGTGTCTGAGCTCTTCTTGACTATTGAAACTTCTCTTACAATCAGTCCTCCTCCCAGTTTCTAGTCTAAAATTCTATTCTTCAACTCTCTGTCAAATGCAGTCCCTTCTTAATAGGGACATTTAGCTTCTTGCCCTTGATTTTCCCATACAACATTGTAGACTCTAGACTTACTTCTCCTGTGAGGAAAGATTGAGGGAGCTGGGACTGTTCAGCTTGGGAAAGAGAAGGCTCCGGGGAGACCTCATTGCGGCCTTCCAATACTTGAAAGGAGCTTACAGGCAGGAGGGGGACCGACTTTTTACACGGGTGGATAATGGTAGGACAAGGGGGAATGGGCTAAAACTGAAAGAGGGGAGGTTTAGGTTGGACATCAGGAAGAAACTCTTCACTGAGAGAGTGGTGAGGCGCTGGCACAGGCTGCCCAGAGAAGTTGTGGCTGCCCCATCCCTGGCTGTGCTCAAGGCCAGGCTGGATGGGTTCCTGGGCAGTTTGATCTAGTGAGCTAGTGGCTGGCAGCCCTGTCCACGGCAGGGGGGCTGGAACTAGATGATCTCTGAGGTCCCTTCCAACCCAAGCCTTTATATGATTCTTACTGTCCTTTGTAAGTCCTGTCTATGCTGACTGAATGGTCGATGCTGAGCAAACATCAGCTATCTGGATACAGCACTTGTTTGTTTCACATCTACCACACCATTTCAGATGCCAAGAAATGATTTCAGTTGAATGTAGATATCTTGTTGAAATGGAGCTGCTGGATGTAGATTTCCAGGTGAGCACTACTTACAGCAGAGAGAAAATTAATTTTTCAAAGGCATCCACGTGTGCTCATTTCTAGGTTATACAAAGCTGTTGCAATGGAAACAGGTTTTGGGGAATTTCATTTGTATCTGAGGCCAGCACACTTCGAATCTGCAGTTTTCAAGGAGAAAGCAGACCATCTGCCACCAATATTCATTACCTCTCTCCTGGAAGATGACAGCTGTGTTGACAGGTAGACTGAACTTCTTTGTGTTTTAGAGGACATAGTCTCTTTAGATTGGATGTGACTGTTTTCAAACTGCTTAGGTACAAATATAAGCCACAAAAACTTCAGTAGATAAAATAGATAAAATTATTCAGATGGCAAATGTAAAAGGCTACATGATTTATTTCCTCTTTTTTTTTTTTTTCTGTAAAGTTTTAGGTCAAATAAGCCTGATTTAAAGCCATTGAGCAGTGAAAGCAAGGAGACACCACATTTGTTTGGAACAGCAGCAATTTTGGAATTAAAACATTATCTTTAAAAAGCAAAGGATGCTCCAAGGGCTGGCCTGAAAGTGGCTGCCCCATGTGCCAAAGATAGCAACACAGAACCTCAACAACTGTAATGAGTAAACTCATAATTCTGAGCATGGAGAAATCATATCCTGCTAGAGTTATGCTGCACTTTATCAAGTGACATCTTTGATCTTTGTTCTGCAACTCAGTGACTACCAATATACCCAGTCTCTGCACTAAGAAAAGGCTAAAGGCTAGCTATTATCTTCCCCTGTGAAGTGACTGGAACAAGTACATTTTGTATTAGCTCTACTTTACTCTTTAAAGAGTTGATACCTATGTTTGTATATACAGATATATATGTATACACCTATTTGTTAATTTTCTTTCTAAGTTTAGGAAGGGCATTCCTGTCATTCCCTATCGCTAACACAGGCAAACGGGCTCTCTTCCTACCTGTGTGTATGCCACTTGCAGCCGTGTGCTATTCTTTGAATCCCATTCACCTGTGTACATACTTGCCTGCTGCAAAGATTGGGCTGTTCCAAACAAGTTTAGCAATTACAAGCAACCTGGAATGAAATTTCCAACTGCAAATTGAATTGTGGAGAGTGATGGACTTCTGAGCACACGAGACAGAACAGCAGTGAAAAAAAAAAAAAGTTAGGAACCAATACAAGGCCAACAAGACATGATCACACTGAACAAGCAGATTTTTCACTGGTTTAGACCAAGCTCATCTAGGAGGAGCTAAAGAATCATGGTAAACTCAACCACAAAATGTCATGGGTTACAGTATCTTTTCTTACAAAACTACTGAAAACTAAAGCAACATTCTAAGATCACTAATTTAGGAGCTAGTGTGACAGACTTCCTTATGTGATCTAAATTTAAAGGGTGAAGAAACAAAAAGTGTTTCTGAGCTAATCACTGTTTTCCTTCCATACTCAGTTTGGCTTCTTTCTGTGTCATACTTTGTGTTTATAGATGATTTTACTTCTATTGCAGATACATTCCAACTAGCTTACCGTTAAGCATTCATGAAATCGACAGTCATGTTGGAAAGTTTAGTTTCCACACAAGAGATGGTGTTATGCAGGTGAGTGATTTAATTTGCAGAGCAAGCAAAAATATACATTACATTGTTATTTATTCACTGAGGTGTGTAAGAGCCTCGGCCATGTGCTTGCTAGACACAATAAACTTCTCCACACTTTGCCTTTGAATGAAAGTACCGCTTATAATGAATTTCAGAAAGTTGCACTGAAGATGTGATTGTTAGTACGGCCTAATTCAGGAATCCTTACTGCAATGAATCTCTTTAAGTCAGCAAGGTTTTGTCTGAGGAGCCCCATTAAACAAAGCAGGGTGCGTGTATGCGGCTGTGCGCACACAGTAACAACACTAGGTGTAGAAACTTCTGTAAAGGATGAAAACGAGCTTAGTCTTCAACGCCTTTTTGCACACTCAGTCCTTTCCTCTGTTGTATGAGTGTATAGAAACAGTATTGCACAGTGCCAGGCCATGGAGCTTTCTTTTTTGAAGCTCTCCTCAAAGTCTTCCTTACGTCAGCTCACTCATGACCTGGACTCTACAGCAGGGTGGCATGTAATTAGAATTTTGCCACGGAAAAACAAATACGTTTTATCTGATATCTTCTCCTTTCCCAGCCTGTTTGCACTTGGTCACATGCTGAGGTAATGTCACACTCTGCAGAGCAGAGCTGAGAATACAGCCCACTAAATACAAATGAATTAAATGTTTTCTCCGTCTCTACACTTAGTCATGTTTCAGTGATGACAACATACACAAACATAAAAGAATGCTCTCCCTTTCCCCCAATTTCACAAAATTAATCTGCTGAAGTAGTACAAGACAAAGTGATGCCTGTAAAGTAACGCACCTTCGATACTGCAGAGGCAATGCCTAATAAATGCTGGATGCATGAAATGCCTGATGCTCTGGTGTTTTCACTCTCCTTAGCTCTTGTGTCCATCTGGGATAAAGAACATGCAGCTTATCCTTGCCTGCCAGGTCGTTCAGAAAAATGCTCTTTTGGCAGCTGTTCAGCAAGCCTCCTTTTGTTACCTGGTCCAGCTTCCCCTTTCCCTGGACATAAAGGTTAGCAACACCTTCCTCCTCACATCGTGCTTGTAATGGGTTTTGTCAGACTTAGCCCAAAGAGGGCCTTAATTCTGCTTATACTCGATTGGATGGTAGTCCTGTGTAACACTTGGAAGACCATCTCTGATGACTGAAGGGACTGCAGTGATTGTGTATTAGCATATGACTTGAAAATAAATGGTGTCACATCAGTGACTTTATTTAAAGTCTATTAGTTGGGTAAGTGATGAAGCATAGCTAAAAATATACCTCAAGGTAGGTCTGAAAGAGATTGGAGATGAATTGGATTCAAAATGCATTGATGAAATCTTATAGCCTGTGGTATGCAGAAAGGCTAGCAATCACATCCTGACCTTGAAATATGTATTCCTGTGGGGTGGTGGTACCATCAGCTCCTGCTGTTCTCATTTCTCCTGTCTTCTGAAAAAAGAAATACTGACACTCCGTCCAATGGGAAATATTCACGCAGCTTGATATCATAGTGTTGGTCCTGGAAGTGCCTGTGTTTTGCTGCCTAGCTGGGTGAGAAGTGCTTTCCATCAGGGTCATGGCTGTGCACATGCTGATTGCCAGGAACCCAGTAGGAGCTCAGCAGGCCAAGCAAAATGTCTAGGGATCAAACTCTCCTTACCTTTTCCATGGGGAAGGAGGGATCCTCCCTAGCTGAATGTTGATTTTGCAAAACTGGAAAGAGTTTTATACCCTTGAGAAATCTATTATTCTGTCAAATGTATTTAAAATTAGGCAGAGTGTTCAACAGTTTTTAGAGATGGGTTGAACTGGCTAAGGGAATGAGGCTAAAATGTTTCCTCTGTGACCAGTTTCTTGCTAAGTTTAAAAAGGAAAAATATCCTTCATCATGACTCCTAGCTGTCTCATTTTGGGTTGTTCAGAACAGTGTGGGGAGAGGAGGGAAAGATGTCTTATGCTGTTGTAACTTGCAAGCTGCTGAGCACGAATGGCCATTCCTAGAGCAATACAAACTGTACAGTTCCCTGACACTTTCTTTCCTTACAAGTAGGAGAGCTCGCAGGGCCAAAACTCACCCCAGAGACTGTAAGCTTCATCAGAACCAACTTGTTTCATGGCTGCATAGCTTGAATCCTGCCCTAACACCATGCAGGACAGTGATTCACCACCGTGAAGCTGAGATCCACTGTCCCAAACATGCCAACATCCTGACGGCTGCCCAGAAGTGGCTCAGCATGGTGCTGGCAGAGCTGCCTGTGTGCTGCTGAGCAGGGACACCAAGGACTGATCTCCTGGAAATATGGGCAGCGCTCAGCCCACATCCCTGGGACAGTCTCCCAGGGTTCGTTGGAGCAGAAAGTACTGGATAGGCCATGGTCTTCTTTGGTCCCTGGTTTCCATTCCCTCTTGCTGAGGAGTCTGAGGTTTCTTGGCTAACTTGTAGACAGATCCTGTGACACTGAAACCCTGCGTGGAACTGAGTAGCTCCTCTTTTTTTTTTTTTTCCCAAATCCAACCTCTGCACTACCACGCCAACATTGTGTTGAGTGTCTCTGCTGATGCCTGTGAGTAGTCTTACTCTGGCAATAGCTCCTCATCCCCCAAGATGAAAAGGATTGGTCTTCCAAGCATTTGGAGCTCTCTTACTGTCAAACAATGAATGACTGATTTTTCAATTGGATGTTTTTTTTTTTTTTTTTTTTTTTTTTCCCAGATATCTTCTCTGTAAATCATTTAACAGCTGCTGCATCCACTTTTTGCTGAATTCCAGTCAATGGGTATTAGCTAGGTGTAATCAAACTCACACACAGAACAATATAAACAACAGAGGCTACAATAAGGAGGTCACACATCTGTTATTCCAGTTTAACACACAAAACTGAAGAAAAATCTTGTGTACTCCCCTTGAATAGGAAAGGAAGGTGGTTGGGTACATGATCAGGGTGTCACAAGCTGTGTCTGCACACACCACCAGTGCTGCAGGTGGTATCCATGCTCTGGCCATGTTCAGAAGCAGGCCAAGGCCCATGGCACCTCCCAAAGCTCACATGAAACACCTCCCACGGCTGTGGGCTGTGCCACGAAGGGCACACACACAATCAGCCCAGCCTCAGCGTGCTCTAAGCCCTCACGCAGACCAGCCTGTTGGATACTGGTACAGTGATCTTGGGCTTTTAGAATAGCAAATTCCCACATATTTATAACTCCCATGCCCAACATACGAAGACTTTTCCATACTGATATTGTTTATAGTCTGAGATATTTCTCAAGAATGATGTTAACTTGTCAGAAATGACACTGCTCATGTCTGTCCATTTATTTCTAAGGCAGTTACTGACTACAGTTTTTTTAACACATGTTTTATGTTCCCTGGGCACAGCCAAGCAGGAAGAATTATTCTCTGGGTAAGCAGTATTTTCTACTACAACTGAGCAGACCCATCTGCAGGCTGGCACTAGCTGAAGTCAGACTAATAGTTAGGAGAAGGAACACAATACATTCTCAAAACATGGCTTTTTTTTTTTTTTTTCCTTCCCCCCTCAGTTTCTCTCTTTCCCACTCTACTCAAAAGACATAGTTCTCCTTGACTTTCTCGGGAAGCAGCGTGCTTTTTTAGGTCCCCTGGAACTAACAGGGAAAACCAAAGAAAGTGGGAATGCAATGTGCCTGTGCCACTTTTGAAGTCAGACTTGAAAACTACAGTTTATTCTTTGTTGAAAATTAGAGGGTTTTTTAAATAAAATATTCAGAATTTTATGAGTTTCCTTCATATCAGGATCCACTGGAACTGTTCATGGGGAAGCAAAATCATTTTCCAGACAACTGATCTGGATATGCAAATATTTGTACTGATTTGAAAAAGTGAATATTTGGGAATATTTGTATTTTATCTGTAGCTGACTGAATGTCAAGAATGTTGTCTGATTTATAAATTGGGTACTGCCTGTGACTCCGCTGTCTCTACAGTTTAATTATGCCTGTGCTCAATGAGAAATGTTCCTTTCCTGTGACTTTCAGTAATCCCAGTGAATTATTATACCATAAAGTTAGGGTAAAGGAGAGCATATAGAATTGCAAATCTACACTGGAGATCTGACATTCTTTACGAGAGCAAGCTCAGAACTGATATTCTTGATATTTTAGGGAGGAAATGCAAGTCTAACAAGTCAGAGCAGGTCAGCAAGTGAAAGAAACTCTGTGTATGGGAGCCAAGCAGAGGATCAGCTACTGCCAGCAACCACACTGGACACATCATTGTCACCAGGGCATTCTTCAGATTTACGCCGAGCCTTTCGCAGGTATTTGTTACAGACTGGCCAAGCCTCACCACTGGTACTGTTTGGTCTGATGTGCGTGCAAGTCCTGAGCACATCCCGCTTTACATTCCCCCTGGGCCTCATCAGTGACAAAATGTAACGATGTGTTCTCAGTCGCAAGGACACAGTCCCAGGCAGCCCAGTTCTTGGTGTGAAAGGATCTGAGCGTTACGGTCATTTAACCATACCCAGTCAATGGGACGCAGGCTTCACGTCAAATCCTTTGGAGATAACCCATTGCTTAATGGAGGAAGTCCAGATATCTCATAGGGCTTTCTGAACATCAGTGTCCTTACACTTGATAACATTGCAAAATTACAACAAATATTAAGAGGGCCAGAATGCAGCCATTCAACACCATGCCACGTCTCCTGGAGTGCAAGGATTCAAGAATCATGGAATCATAGAATCACAGAATGGCTTGGGTTGGAAGGGACCTCAGAGATCATCTAGTTCCAACCCCCCTGCCGCGGACAGGGCTGCCAGCCACTAGCTCACTAGATCAAACTGCCCAGGAACCCATCCAGCCTGGCCTTGAGCACAGCCAGGGATGGGGCAGCCACAACTTCTCTGGGCAGCCTGTGCCAGCGCCTCACCACTCTCTCAGGGAAGAATTTCTTCCTGATGTCCAACCTAAACCTCCCCTCTTTCAGTTTTAGCCCATTCCCCCTTGTCCTACCATTATCCACCTGTGTAAAAAGTCGGTCCCCCTCCTGCCTGCAAGCTCCTTTCAAGTATTGGAAGGCCGCAACGAGGTCTCCCTGGAGCCTTCTCTTTTCCAAGCTGAACAGTCCCAACTCCCTCAGCCTTTCCTCATAGGAGAGGTGCTCCAGCCCTCTGATCATTTTGGTGGCCCTCCTCTGGACCCGCTCCAACAGCTCCACATCCCCTCTGTACTGGGGGCCCCAGGCCTGGACACAGTACTCCAGGTGAGGCCTTACAAGGGCAGAGTAGAGGGGGACGATCACCTCCCTCTCCCTGCTGGCCACCCCTCTCTTGATGCAGCCCAGGATGCCACTGGCCTTCCTGGCTGCAAGAGCGCACTGCCGGCTCATGTCCAGCTTTTCGTCGATCACAACGCCCAAGTCCTTCTCTGCAGGGCTGCTCTCAAGGAGTTCTTCTCCCAGTCTGTACACACACCTGGGATTGCCCCGACTCAAGGGCAACACCTTGCACTTGACCTTGTTGAACCTCATGAGGTTCTCGTGGGCCCACTTTTCCAGCCTGTCCAGGTCCCTCTGGATGGCATCCCCTCCTTCAGGGGTATCAACTGCACCACTCAGCTTGGTGTCATCAGCAAACTTGCTGAGGGTGCACTCGATCCCACAGTCTAAGTCATCAATAAAGATGTTGAAGAGCACCTGTCCCAAGACGGACCCCTGGGGGACACGGCTCGTGACCAGCCTCCACCTGGACGTAGAGCCATAGAGACATTGGTCTCCATGTTCATGTGCCCACATACTTGTTCCTTGGCCTTACTTCCTGTCTTTTCCATTAGGTACTGTGTACTAAGAAGACACTAGGCAAGATCCACTTTATAGATTTTGTTATATTATTCAGTGCTGAATTCAACTGATGGAAGCTGAGCACTGAAAAGTTGATGTTAACTGAACAACGCGTGGTTCGAAGGTACACATAGAATGGTGTACGACATTTCCACACTAGCCCAGACAGCTTCATGTTTCCTGCTACTACTGTAACAACAGTATTGAGGAGATGCATTAGTTTTAGTTAGCCTCTTTTTCTTTTATCTTTTATTTCACTTGAGGTGAAATTAAAAATTAGTAGAATGGGAGACTGTCCCCAGAGATCATCGCATCTCTGATAGCTGAGCCACAAAATCTAGCACACTTATATCTGTTATATACAGGAAAATAGCAAACTGAGTATTGTTGGAGCAGTTGTCTAATCTAGATAAGTCCTTTGAGCAGTTCAGGTGGTAGTTATGAGCTGACATTCTGAGAGGGAGTACTTCTCAGCTTGCATGCTCTTCTTCTCTTGGTAGGCCTTCAGAAGCTTTTGTTTCCATTCAGCTGGAGAAACTGAGGCCCCGAGATATGATGCTGAACACCTTCATCCAAAAGAAAGAAATACTGGGCAGCAGAATGCAAAACCCTGTAAGTACCTCAGGAGGCTTAGCCTTTTCGAGAAGGACTGCTGATTTCTGGCACAGCAGTAGCTTTGAGTTTGCACTAAACTTACTCGAAGTTACTTTAAAGAGAAAGGTGTTCTGTTAGGGCACACTCCTGAGATGCCAAACACCTCGTTGTGGTCACCTGCCCTGTCACACATGGCCTGTGTGGTCTCAGAAAGGATGCTGATAGTCCCCAGACTTCCATTTGCTTCTCTGTGAAGGGGCTTCAGGGGTCAGCAACTTGCTTGCAGGTGGCCAGGCACCTGTGGGCTGCCTGAGCACCGACAAGATCAATGGCAGGTGTGGAGGAGGCTATGAAGCTGGGACGTGGTTAGGGTGTCCAGGTCAGGCTGGGGGCTGCAGGTGGTGGCACAGCAGCAGTAGTAGGGACTTGAGGGTCCGTGGTGAGTAGCTTTGAGGTGTGCTGTATGGAACTGGGGGGGAGAGCCCAGAAGTGAAAAGCTCAGGTCTGTTGTAGAGGAGGAAATGGCCAATTTTGTATGTTTAAGGAATGCCTTATTTTCACCTCAGGGGTTGGCAGACCCCAGCTTAGGGAAGGTTGAAGGTACTCAAGGGAACATTCTTCCACTTTGCTGTTCCCCTAGGGTCCCCCATGTGCATAGCTACAGGGCTCACAACAAAGAGGTGATGGAAAGCAACAGCAATCTGCAGACACCTGTCTAACTAAAGGCTGTGGTCACTGACAGGCATTACTCAGACTATTTCCAGACTAGGTAAAAGGTAAACTCTGTAGCATGGAGGTAAAATTCTGCCTACAGTTATTCTGCTGGGTACAGAACTGTTCTGGGCTTTTATGCGTGAAGAACCCAACAGTGGTTCTAGCTAGAGATGGACACAACATGAGGAAGGCCCCCTCCATGAATATTTCCAGCAATTTTTTTTTTTTTTAATAATTATTTTGTTTATTTTAGAAGAAGTTGAGAGAGTCATAGAAAAATGTAAAAAGACCATGATAGGCATAGATTTGGCCTTTTGCACTCTTTATCCAGTGTCTAGATCAAGATGAAAACCTGGATCCTGTATTAAACTGCTTGTGATGCTGCATCATAGAACTCTGTGATTCTATGATCTTTTGCTGAATACATTACAGATTACTCATGGTCATTAAGAACTTACCAGGTAGTAAAAAGCAAACTCCTACACAAACCCTTGATGGTTATTCTATTTTTGAAAGTCAGCATAAATCATTTAGTTTAATTATGTCATAAGCTTCTTGCCAGCTCAATAGGCTAGGTGAGTATGTGAGGAAATAACTGCTAGTTGCAAACACTTTGGGGAAATGTTGCAGAAATTTTGAACAAAATTACATTAACCAGACTTGAATACAATAATTCTGGATTTATTTACAAGACAGCCTTGACTGTTTGCTGGCTTTGTCATACTGGCTGAAATCTTCCTCAATGTTTATCCTCCTTACAATTTTAAAATTACAAGGTTGAGGTATTTGTAATGCTGTACATAGTCTGGTTTTAAGAAATTATATTAATAGAAAATGTAACAAGTGTGGGTTTTTTTGGCTTTATTAGATTCACAGTACAAGTAAGTCCTACCTGAAAACATTGTCTCATTACAGGATGAAGTTCTGCAGCTCAAAAGAGACATTATTGCTGAATACTGTCAGAAGTAAGTGTGTCTTATATAGACAATTACTAGATGTCTAGCTTAGAATAAATACATACCTAGTATAGATACTTCCATGCAAACACATCATGTATTAACCATAACTCTTGTTCTGAGGGTGTCTGTTTCATGTGGATAATATGAACTCATGAACCTTCTATTCAGAATATTATGAATATACCGGTAGGATGTTTTACAAGCTGAGGAAAAGAAAAACTCTTTCATCGTTTTAGTGGGATACCATTACAGGCAGTGCAAGCCATATTGCTGGATTCGGAAATATGCCACTTCAGTTTCTTTGTGAGGGGAAAGAATTGATGATAGGATAGTAAGTCGAGTGCAGAAATACCACATAAGCATCATCAATATGTGAGAGAAATTGCAGAAAAAAATACAGTAGATCAGAGAATGAACTAGCAGTGATGTACTGTTTCTGGTCTGTCTTCACTGAGAAACAGACTGTACCTGATATACACCACTAGACTAGTTTGTGCACTACTTTATGAAGCCACTGGAAAGTTATATGTTCCAGTTCCTCTCTGCCGAAATACTGGGCAAGAACCTGGCCTGGGGCCACCAGCATCTGGGTCTATCTCCTCATGCACTCACCCATGCAGAGCTGTGTCCGAGGAGCCCTGGAAGAAGCTGCAAGTAGAGCAGCTGTTTCAGTATGTTTTGCAACGAGGGAGATTCCCTGGATTTGTAAGACATGTCTGTTCCACTGTATAATTGTACAACCTGGGAAAGGGAATTTCTGCAGCTTACCCTTTGATTTCACAAACACGGACCAAGGTGGATATTTCTGTTCCTCTTTGCATAGCTTTGTGCCATGCTGCACAGGCTACCTGCAGCCTACGTACAGCTTATCCTCTGCGTAGACCTATCAGTCTGGATGCAGCACGCAGCCAGGGGCTGGAGTTTCAGTGCAGCTGAGTGACGATGAAATCTGACTCAGGGTCACACCATCTAATCGCAGTTCTGCAATTAACTCACTGTGTCACTTTGCTCCTTCCCACTTTTGCTTCCTTGTTGTTAGCATCAACAGCTACCGCAAAGCAGCTGATGTATTAATTTGTGGATATTTCTTAAGTAGTATAAAGACACCTGTCTGATGACAAGGTAGATCTAAATTTTCCTTTGGCTTATAAATGCCACTTGTGTGATTTTTATCCCTCTAGTTGTCTCAGCATGGAAGAATCATAGCCTGTAATTTTTGCCATAGAAGATGCCAAAGGTGCCCATACAGAAAGAGATCAGTCACAGCAAAGGTAGAACTGACCTGGACAGGTGATGCCCTGCACAAAACTGCGTATTATAATTATATATTATACGTTTTCAGACTTAATCAACGTGTGTCCCAGCATGCCCTGCGAGGTCAGCTCATTGCATACTACAGTAGCCTAAGAAGCCTCTTAGATGATTTCCCTGTCATCAGAGACAAGTATTTTATAATTGGCCGCTCTCAAGGAAAAAAGGAGGGGCAAGACTTCAAGGAAAACCTTGCAGCTGATCCCAGGTTTGTATCATCTTTTAAAACTTGTTTCTGGCAGCCAGAGTCCTCAGTCAGTGTATATTTCTTGATAAAGGTGAATGAATACACGTTTGTATGGGCAGCGATAGCCTAAAGGTGCCCTGAGCAGTGTGTTCTGCCAATCTGCAGGCAGTTTTGATGGTCAGAGGATTTGCACAGTCTCCTGCAAAAGCTGGCATATGAGGAAGGAAAACCTCAGAGATGTGCTTGCTTCTAGTTCCAACACTATGTTATGGGAAAACAAATAAATGATTGCATTTTCAAGATGAAAATCCTCTGCTTCAATGATGAAGTCTATGTAGTGCAGTTGTTGTCCTACCCTTTAAACTTTAGTTATTTAAGATTGAACTGAAAACTGTTAATAAGTCAGTCACAGGCATGTGGCTTGTCAGAAGTTAGGGAGAGGAAAAGCACGCTGGACACTAGGGAGTGACCCTAAATCATCTGCTCCTTTCAGAGGGACGTTTGGCCATGTCACAAGGATTAAGGTTCTCCTTCCTCAAAACTTAGGCAAGCCCTTTTGCTGCCTGTCTGTAGGTCTCTGGGCTGCCCAAGTTAGAACCAGCAGGCAGATGGTTTGGGATGTGGAAGTAGTCACCCAGCACCCTGGTTGTGCTGTTGTTCATCTTTTCCAGCAATTGAGAGGCTTGGCAGCAAGCACAGATAAGAATATCTCTTAATGTTCAAGCAAGAGCTTTAGTTCTGATAACTGGGCTTGGGAATCTGGTTACAAGCCAAACAAGTCATAAAATACGGTTTGACATGGTTTCACAAGAAGATTGTTAACCTCTCCCTGTTGTTTAACTCCATCTCAGCTGTAGGGTTTTGGATATATACCAGCCTTGGCTAGCCTAGGTTTCTAATTGCCAGGGAGTAGCCTCATCACAAGCCTGAGGCATCGGCCTTTGTTTTTCTGCCTTTACCTACCTGCCTTCACTGGGTGTTGTCTAAGGCAACACCCAATAGTATAAATTTTATACTCCTGTCTCAGATGCCCTCAAAAAAAGTTATACATAGGCCATTTGAAACACGATTAGTCTTAGTTTTAGAAAGAGCCTTCTCTGAACACAGTAACAGAAGAGATAATAGTAATCCTATAAGCAAACTATTTCTCTGGACTTATGGTCCAAGCTCAGGCTACCCCCACCCCAGGTGCTTTCAGTCTGGGGGTTCGTGGTCACACAGTTCCATCATCTTCACTGAACTCATTTGGGAGCTAGGACCAAGAGCGGTTACTGGTCATAGCAGCTGTTTCATAGCAGCTATTTTATTTGTTAACCTGGTTTATTAGCAAGGACTAAATCAAACACAGCTTATTTGCTCAAAGGAGCTGAGTTTGGCTGCAGAACTTATTGATCTACAGCCTGCTACCCTTAACGTCTAAGAGTACCTACTACTCCTAGTGTCTTAGCACTACCTGCTACTCTGGGACATCTAGCAAAGAAGAAGGCCATGGTGCATTTCAGGAGTATCCAGCCTGTGCTGCCATTGTACACCCTCATCAGACAGCGGCTTGTGCCTCTTGGTCCCATAACTTTTAATCAGCAAGGAAACATTTCAATGCCCTGGAATACTTTACAGGGTTATACTACTAAAATTCTTCAAAAAGTTTAATATAAGCATTTTATCTTTAATACAAGCAAAATGCAAATCCTTACTTTCTGGAGGTAGTAAAAGTGGAAGTGCCTGGAATGTGGCTGGTGTGGGGATGGCTGCAATGTGCCCTTGGCACCTGCTCAGCCCTGCCCTGCCCAGGGTGGCACAGAAATAGGTGTTCACACTAAAAAGTCATCTTGGAGAGCTGCAGGAAGCTGTAGAAGAGGCTTTAATTAAAAATGGTTCCTGCCCTCTCAGCCCTTCTGTGCTTTTCTCATCCCTGCCTTATCAGTTATGACCAGTTAATGTTTCATTTTCTGTTGCTGTTTAACAGGAGCTAAGAAGAACCGTGTAGACAGCAACTGTCAATTAGTTAAGATGAAAGCAAAAATTCAGCTTCCATCTTGCCTGCATTTAGAAGGTTACAGCAGGATATTAATCCATTTGCTTTCTTATCTTCTGAAGTAATCTCACTGCCTGTGTTTGTGGCAGCCAGGCACTTGGAGCAGGTTGTGTGTTTTCTGTCCCTCACAATGAGAAAGACCAGCAGAGGGTGGGAGAAACGCAGATGTGGTGCAGGGGGAAGGCAGTGAGGCGCAGTGGTGGAGACAGATGAGGAGAGGGGGGGAAAAAACAGAGAAAAGTTATATGGAATAAAGAACAAAGGGAGTGACAGACTCTGAGAGAGGAGCAGGAGAAATGAGAGTAGGAATAGTTACAATGAAAAGCTTTTTGCTTATCTATATATTTCCAAAAGCCTGAAGTTCATTAACATCAGAGGAAATGTTCCAGAATGGCACACCTAACTTGTGATGCCTGTTTCTGACCAGGCTCCCCTGATTATCAATATGTGCTACAACAGGTCATCAGACCTGTTTCAGATCCCTGCTTTAGGATGGGATGAATTCATGGAACAGCTGGAGTTGGACCCTAAAGCCCACCCAGCCCCAGCCCCTGCCGTGGGCTGGCTGCCACCCACTGGGTCAGGCTGCCCAGGGCCCACCCAGCCTGGCCTTGAACGCCTCCAGGGATGGGGCAGCCACAGCTTCTCTGGGCAGAATTGTGTCCTGGCAGTGCCTCTTGCTCTCCCCAACCACTCATATCATAAAAGGAGGTGCTCGTATTGCAGACACCTACATGTGGCCAGGTGAGGCCCCTCTCCCTCCTGATTCTGCCATTCTGCTGCAGCCCCAGCTGCAGCAGGAAGAAGGGAGTGCTGGGGTCACCTGCCCTGTGCCCAGCCTCACCAGGTTGCTCACACAAAGGCAGAAGCACACAGGCGCAGCACAAATCTAATCTTAGAGAAGATAATGGCAGATTCCCTTAGCAGGTACTGTCATAAAAGTAATTGTGAGAAGCAGGAAGAAAGAGGAAAATGCAGGGCTGTGGTTTTTGCATGGGTACTATCCTGTCCTTCCCTTCGCCCAGCCTGTATCTTTGTTTCAAGGTTTGGCATTAAAAAAAAAACAAATCATAGCTCTTAGCCATATACTTTTTAAATGCCCTAGTATCTATATGACCAAATATAGCATCACTTGTTTTTATTTTCTAGTGTTTTTTTTTTTTTTTTCCCATAACATAGAAAATCTGCTTTATCCAGGATTAAACCGTGTTTCAGCTGTTTCTTGGGAGATGGCACTGCAAATGGTCTGTGTGTTGCTGGGGTCAGCAGCACCTGGGCTCATATGGATGCCATGAGCTGTCCTTATTTTCTCCCCAGAGAAGCAAGGGCAATGCACTGCAGGACTCCATTGCAACCACGGCTGCAGAGGAGCCCCCATCAGCAGGGTGTGATGGTGCATGTATGGGGCAGTGGTGACGGGCTGTTGCCCTTGTCCCCTCAAGTCTATGAGGATGGACCACATATGGGCAGCATGTGTGCTTCTGCCTTTGTGTTTGCTCTCTCTCTGCTGGTGTCGTTTACAGACTGTGACGTCAGGCGGAGGAAACAGAGAGAGACAGCGTGAATGCTGATCTCACCCCAAAAAGCGTCGCTTGTGCAGTTTCCTTAGGCGCAGTGTGTGCTTATCATTCTTCTGCAAAAGTTAGTACAGGACAGCTGGTTAAACAAACCCTGCCCAAATATAATTCCTGGGCTTACAACACAGAGCATTTAACCTTTCATTACTCCATCCCACCCAAACCAAAGGTCTATTTTCTGCATTCAGCTTTGCTTTTCTTCAGACAGAGAAAAAAAA
>VXAV01002384.1:87371-119827 GCA_013399715.1 Alectura lathami | reverse complement strand
AAAAAAAAAAAAAAAAAAAAAAAAAGATTTAAAACCCTTTAAAACTTACTTCAAAATGAGCTGAGCTTAATCTCCAGACTGAATTTAAATCTCATTTCAGAATGTACTGGCTGCATATTGTACTTCATGTGTGTGAAGACAAGAAATGGCACATTGTATACAAAAAAAAAAAAAAAAACCAACCAAAAAACCAGGAAAAAACATTATTCATGTAATAAATGTTATATTTGAATATCTTCTGGGGAAAAAAAAAAAAAAAAAAAAACTTGGCTGCCTACTAGTAATTGCACATCATATTTAAAAAAAAAAAAATTAGATTTTTAATGCCTCCATGCTGCTTTGCTTTACCTGTCTCCTGTTCTGCACAGCACAAGCACGTTCCTGGGGAGGAGACTCTGAGTGCCCTAGGCAGAGCAGCTCACATCCCAGCTTTATAAATCAGATGTGCTGGTCACCATTTGGGGACTGTCCTTTAGCTTGTATTTTACACATCAACGCTAAATAATGCTGTGTCTAAACCACGCTTGTTCCAAAGCTTAGAGGCAAATCCTCTATCCAAGTAACAGCTTCATCAAACTTAAAAAAATATCTTACTGGGAAGTGTCAGGCAGAAATGAGTCTCAAAATGCGAAACATCTCTCACTTCTTGCAATCACTCAGATCCTTCCACCCTCGGCCATGCTATTTGCTGTCTCCAGATGGGTGCATCTTCCTTAACTTGTGGTTCATCCCTCACCCTACTGAAGTGCTGATTATGTTCAAGATGCTTCCAGAGAAGGTCAGTATTTGCTAATGCTAGAAGAGATTTTGTTCTAGGTGGTAGATAATGCACATCTTTAATGTGCATTACAATTTTTCTTGTCATTAGAGATGGAGAAATGACCACCAGTTTTTAATCTGGGTGTGGCTAGGATATGCCAGTGATGAAGAGAGCTAAAGAAGAGTGCCTGCCAGGAAGGAGAGGGCTTCTGTCCTCTTGATTTAGAGGTAGAAACAAGAGTTAAAGGAAAGGAAGGATCTTTTTTTTTTTTTTTTTAAAGAGCAAGTCATGTCCTATGAGAAGAGGCTGAGGACACTCAGGTTGCCCAGCCTGGAGAAGAGGAGGCTGAGAGGTGACCTCACTGCTCCCTGCATCTCCCTGAGGTGGGGAAGCAGGGGGAGGTGCCAGGCTGTGCTCCTGGGAACAGATGGCAGGACAGGAACAGCACGGATCTGCACCAAGAGAGGGTGAGATGGGCACTGGGAAAAATTTCTGTGCTGTGAGGGTGGTCAGTGACACTGGAACAGGCTGCCTAGAGAGGTGGTTGATGCCCCATGCCTGTCAATGCTCAAGAGGTGTTTGGATAATGCTGAAAGTTTTGGTCAGCCCTGAAGTGGCCAGGCAGTTGGACTTGATGAGCTTTGTAGGTCCCTTCCAGCTGAACTATTCTCATAGCTGTTTGGTCATGCACGGAAGTGACAGGCTGTGACCTTTATGTCCTCTTACTTATCTCTGCCTCTTCCTCCCAGTCCTAGGAAACAGGGTAGGGAGGAAGAGGTCCCTGGGCTGACTGTAGACATGCAGGAGCCGGAGGGGAGACTCCAGTGAGGGGAAGGAAAGTGCAGGTGTTTTCCTCATGCTTGCTTCTCTGCCTCCAGCAAAAGGAAGATGTGTCCGTCTGTTTGGAGAGACACAAACAGTGAAAAAGGTGGTTGTGAGGCACTGGGGTAGCAATTTCTAAACCAGAAGCTGTGACACCAGATGGCATGCTGACAGCTGCAAGTGCTGCCCTAAGCCTGAATGAAATCCAGCACCTGACGTTGGTCTTTGAGGCCAAGCAGAGCTTCCAGCTGGAAATAGGGCTGAGCCACAACCCCCTGCCTTGGGGACCCATCCTGGGAGGTCTTGCTTCGTGCCAGGTGACCAGCATGTGTCCAAGTAGCAGCACTCATCAGTGCTCCTGTTCCTTCCTCAGTGTGGAAGCAGATGGGATGTTAAAATTAATTCTTCAGCAAAGATCCAGTCCTCTTCTTTGAGTATGTCCACCACTAGGGCCACAGTCCAAGCGATGCTGCTGACAGACTGCAAAGTCATATTTGTTCAAAAATATTTCCTACTTCGGTGTATTTTCTAAAGCCCGATCATCTGAATGGTTCTCTGTGCATTTCTCTTGCCTGCAGGCTGCTCTCAGAGCTCTCCACCTGAGCCTAGAAATTGTTGGTGCATTTCACGATGTGGTTTCCTGTCTCCTGGCTTTTGCTCAGTTAGGAAATTCACCACACTCTTTTGGAGCCTTAAATCCAGAGCCTCTGACTCCGGACTGGGGAGGGACTGAAAGGATTGGTAGGTAACAGATACTGTTCAAGGTAGATTTCTCCAAATGTGCAAAATGGGAGTGAGATGCTGAGGGTGGGAAAGGGACAAAGCGTGTGTGAGGACGAGATCGATGTTAACAGAAGACTCAAGACAAAATTCTGTTACATTTTTTTTTCCTTTCATTCTCTTTTTGACTGATAAAGACTGTCATTTTTCAAGATCATGCACAGATCCGTTGCAATCTCACAGAAGAGCAGCATACGTAACCAGGTCTATGACTTCTACTGCAGCAGGGAACAGAAAACATGGTCCAAAAACTGCTCTTCTGCCTCTTGAAAGTTTCTGTTAAGCCATCTGGCCAGCTCGTGGGGATTTTGTCTTTACCAGCAGATTAAAAAAAATCAGGCTTTGGTTCCTCTAGTAAATCTGTCAAATGACTCTCTCTCCAAAGGCTAAAACAGATGTGGTGCGTGTCATCCTGCACGAACACGCATTTGTGCGGAAGCAGTGCCAGCTCACCTGATAACAGTCAATGTTAAGCTGTACTGCAGGAGTGGGATTTACCTGGAGGTACCTTAATGGTTGGATATGTAGCTGCTGGTGTCTGACCACAGTGGGTGCCTCTGCTATCACTGGACACCCCCGCTGGGCACTGGTACAAAGACACCTTCCGTGGACCTGCTCACCCCACTCTCATGCCACTAGAAATGCCCACGATTACACACCTGTAGATTTGGCACTGCTCAGACACAACTCAGGAGTAAAAACACCTACACAGCTTCCCTTCTGTCCTGGCATCTTTTAAAAGATGAAAAATTGATTATGACAGTTGGGTAAAAATGTAAAATTCTTCAAGAATCGAGAAAAATATATAAATGACTAGCTTTGTCTTTTAATGTGTCCAGATTTGTCATGTAATCCCTGATGTATTTTTTCTTTTTATGTGAGCAAGATTTTTATTGTCAGTTCTGAATATGTCTTCTTGAAATTTCTTTTTGGAAGGGAAGAAGGGACTCAGTGAATCACAAAGACTTGTTATAGCTTTTATTTTAATACCCTGCTTGGGAATGATTTGAAGTGGGCTTATTTTCCCTAACAGAAAGCACTCCCTGTTCTGTGGTGTGTGTTCATTGTACCACTCAGCGCGTCTTAGTACCTTCATTTGTATATGGCTGAGAAAGCTCTCGTAAATTAGCATGCTTAATTAGCTTTGAAACAATGAAGAAGGCTGAGCGCAGTGATCAGCGAGAAAACACATAACCACGAGTAGGAGGAATATTGTATGCCAGGCACTTGAATCTCAGGCATATCTAATGTGTGCCTCGCCTTCAGAACAGCAAATACATACAGTGATGGAGTTCTCAGAACTCTGCTGTCTCTACAGTGCATTTTGTAGAGACAACTTAACTGCACTGCTCCTGACCAAAGTAAATTTTTTTTTTTTTTNNTATTTCCCTCCTCCCCAAATCAGCACATTTAACTTTCTGAAATGATGGCAGCCTCTGCATCCTGACTGAAAGAACACTGGGTTTCTGTAGCAGTTGCTTGGAAGTTAAATCACTTTTATGGTGGGTGTGCCTTGGGAGGCAGTCTGGCGCCATGCACACATTTTGTGCAAGCACCAAGTAGGTACAGGTGCTCCTGTGAGAATAATGGCTCAGGGAGGCCCATTGCTTTAGGAAGGTTTTTTTGCTAGGCTTAAAGAGAGTAAAAAACTTCAGCGCCTCAGCAGAATATTGGCTAGCTTACAGAATTTAATCCCAACAGCATTTTTGTTGAAAGTAGCTGGTTAAACAGTCCCCATCATCCCCTACCTGCTAATAACTAGTTTGGGTCTTTGGAGGATGTATAATGCTATCTCAGGATCTGATGCTGCTCCCATTTGAAAAAATTTGGTCTTGATGTGATAACAAAGAAGATGGAATATAGCACTGGTCTGGTTGGCATTTTATAGTAATTGACTTTTTAATGGGCAAGGATAATAAAAGAACCTTTCAAGATGCTTGTAACTTTTCATTCTTGTGTCTTTTCCTCTCTGACCTTACTGCATCCTCACAATTCTTCACCCACCATAATCTCTGTTCTTAAAGCCTGTTTTTGGAGTGCTTGGGAGGATGTAAGTGCATTCTTTGCCTGCCTGCCAAGGTAAAGAGGAAAAATGCAGAAAGTCCTGAGGTACAAAATGCCTGGATGGGAAAAGCATTCACAGAATGGAGATGTTTTTATGTGCCTTTCCTGACATCTCATCTGATAAATTTACTGCTCTTGGGATTCCAGGGGCTGAACTTCAGGAGATACAGAAAATGATTGACAGCCTCCAGAATCCACAGGATCCCAGTGAAGTAGCCCAACTGCTAGCCGCTCACAGAGAGGTGATGCTTCTGCAGTTTGATGCAGCGATCAGACATCGACTACGGTAGGATTTACAGCCTGCCAGGGATAGAACTGGCACCTTTTTTATTAAAGAAGCACTATTCTTTTTGTTCACAGGAAAGAAAAAAACTGTAGGAAAGATTAATTTAAATATTGTCCATGGTGTCTGCTCCAAGATCATGACATGTCCCTAGTAAGTGTAAAAATGTACTTTCTGACAACTTTATTTTCACCAAAATCAGTAAGAGTCTTGACATGCTTCATGGAGGAATCTCAACACACCATGTCTTCTGAGCACAGCAGTCCTGCTTTCTGATCATTACAGCACCTTTAATCAGGCTTAATATCAGTTACAGGACTTCAAGGATACTGAGATCTAGGTTTACCCTCCTGTAGAATGTTGTCTTTACCCTGTCACAAAAACCAAAATAAGACATATTTTACAGGACCTCCTGAAGAGTAGCTGCCTCCCTCTTCTCCCCTCTCTTCTTCCATATGCTGTCCGTTAGTAATGATCAGAGTGGTCTGAGTGTACTCAGTGGAATATCCTCAGCAGAACAGAAACAAAGGGCAGACATGGAAAAGTAAAGGAAATTACAGCTCGCCTCCCCTTCAGCTCCTCTCCCACAGAGTCCAGTGGTGGCACGGTGGATTTGATTTAAGATTGGATTTGTAGGTGCGAAGACCATCTGATGGAGCAACCAGGTTAGGGAGTCTACCAGGAGAGAAATAACTCCTGGACTTGGTCCTGAGCAGTGTACAGACCTAGTTCAAGTTGCTACAATTACAGAGCTGTTCTCTAAGAGCAATCAGACTGTGCTTGCAAAAATCATCCTCAAAAGTGAAAAGCCAAATAAACATCATCCAACTTCATCCTGAAAGCCAAATAAACATCACCATAGCTGGGATCAGCTTCGAAAAGGGAAACTACATACAAATGAGAATGCTTGCTGATGAAAAACTTAAAGGATTAGCTAGGGGAGTTAAATCCTTGCAGATGGCATGGAGAGTCTTTGGAGACATACTGGAAGCACTCAAGAAATACATACCACACGTGAAGAAAGACTTAAGAAAGGATAAGAGGATGCTGGCACTGCTAAGATTAAACAGATCATTAAAGCAAGAAAGCAGCATCCTTAGAGAAGCTGAAGTTTCATTCCAAAGAAGCAAATAAACGGGACTCTGAACTGTGATGGGCTAGATGTAAAATGATTCAAGACAGCCCAGCAACGCTTTTAAGAACAATTTTGCTGGAGGCATCAAGGCAAGTAATAGTTCTTGTTTCAGACATACTGGGAGCAGGAAACCTGCCTGCCAGTCAGTACAGCCAGTAGGTGTTCGGTGAAGATAAGGCGAGAGTACAGATTTTTAAAAGCAGTTTGTTTGTTTCTGCATTCCTTGAGGAAGAGCTTGAGGAGGTTCTCACGCTGAAGCCCTTCTTTATGGGAGATGCATCAAGAGGATCTGCTGCAAATGGAAGCATCACCATGAGAAGTTATGGGACAAATGAGCAGAAATGATGATTAACAAGTTACCAAGAGCAGATAATGTTCAAAAATACTGAAAGAACTCAAGGATTTCTTTATTTTTTATTTTTTTGAAAGTACTAACTATGTTGTGTAGGTTCTTGCAGTCAGAGATGCCTTCAAAAAGGGACTGAAGCTGAGGTGGTACAGTGTGCATGTGACGGAAATATCCAGGACACCCAAGGCATGGACTGACTGGAGAAGGACCTTACAAAACTGAGTAACTGCAAAAATAAAATAGATGGAGCTCAGTGTGTCGTTAAGCATAAAATGATGCATCTGGGGGGAAAATCCAATCCCACAGTGTAAAATGACAGCCTCTGACTTGACCATTACCATGGAGTAATGAAATCTCAGAGCTGTGACAGATAGTTCTGTCAAAATTTCAGTGCAGTAGCAACCAAAAAAAAAGCAAATTGATTCCATTTAGGAAATATATGGAGAGCAAAAATAAGAACACCACTATGTCGCTGAATAAATCAATGTTGATGAGGCTCTGCAGTTCTGGTGCCCCGTAACAGAAAGGACAGAGAACTTGGGAGGGCTCCCAAGGAGCCACGCAAATGATCAAAGAACAAATTGCTGCATGGAGTAAGGAGGACAACTGAGGTGGGGCTCTGCAAAACTGTGAGTTCGATGCAGAGGAAAAACAAGGAGTGTTTCACGGTCTTCTCCAGCATAAAGTGCATGAAAGGTGGACAGCAGGTAGCTGGATCTGAACGAATAAAACAGAGCTCTTGCACACGGCTTCAAATTTGGCTGCGGGACTTGTTGCTACAGGACACGGTGGTAAAAGTTCATAGGACTCAGAGGGAGACTGCACAGGCTCGTGGAAGAGAAAGCTACCAGTGGTTATTCAATGGTTAGAAACCACCTCTGCCTGAGGAAATGCCTGAGCTATAAGGTTTTTTTTTTTTGGTTGTTTTTTTTTTTTTTTTTTTTTGAGAATATCCTTGGGAAATACCAGCGTATTCCTATTCTGATTTTTTGCAGCCTTCTCACAAACTCACTTTTGCTCACTTTGGGAGGTCCTGTCACCGTGGGCTGGATGGACCCTTGCTCTGACCCAGTATGACCACACTCGTGCTGTCCAGTGGAGTTGTCCAGTGACTCTATCTATTTGTAGACTAAATATTTTTCTGGACACTCCGAAGAAGATAAAACACACTTGTGCTTTTGTTTGTACCTTTTTCCTGACTAAAATACTGTAGGGGCAATTGATGAAGGAAACTTTCCTCAGATGAGGAACAGTGCTTTAACACAAAGTATGAAGAAATGCAGTGCATCAAATTCTTCATCTTTACTGTTCTTATTGCATGTGCAATTCGTTTCCACTTTCTCCACACCGGGGCGTACAGTGTGGCAACACTTCACATATAATCTCTCATGAAATTCTTTGCCAGGTTTGATTCCAGAAGCTGTTATTTGTACTTGTAATTCCTTTGCTAGTCCTCCAGCTGAAAAGAACTACGTGGTATTTTAAGAACGCTCATGTGTGTGACAAAAACAAAAGAACAAGGTATTTTCCTTGGAATTGCCACTTGAAGGAGCACAGAAGGAACTGGGGCCCAACTGCTTCTCATTGCAAGAACCAGTTTATCATGTGCTCTTCGTTTTACAGGCATGTGAGTGAAATACAGGAGAACTGAGCCTAACAGCGAGGCTGCAATGAAACGGGAAAGTCATGACTAAGCTTGGTTGAATGTCATGTTAGCACGACGCACAGAGTGTAGTAAAAAGTAGCTGTATGTGTATGATTGCACGGTACAATGCAGAACAAGCACTGTGAGCTAGCTCGGTCCCAGAAGCGAGATGTACCCGTGTTATAACAGCACCCTGCTGGTTTTGCAGCTCTGCTGCTTGGCTGGGCTCTGCTGCGCCTGCAGGACCCTGCGTTTGCTGTGTGAGACCAGGTCTCATGAAAATCAGCAGGGAGTGTTGTTGCTAAACTCACCTCTGGACCATGGGTATCCTATAATTTAGGTTCCAAAGCTTCATAAGCCCTTTTAATAATTAATGTTGTAGAGGAAATCATCCTAATGTCAGGAATAGGTAGCAGAGCTCCTGAAGTATTATCCAGCTTTTTAGCTACCTGAGTGCAAGCTGATGTTTTGCTGCAGATGTCCCCAGTCAGACGTGTTTTCAGACATACATCTACATCACTAACATTCATGTCTAATTGTTTTAATTCCAATAGCTGCAGCTATCACTATCACTCGCTATCATATTGGGTTATAATGAGGAGAAGGGAGCTTTGTTGTAGAACATTTGGAATTTTGAAGCAATCTAAATTCTTTTTAACACAAAATTTTTTGTTTCCTTCACAGGGAGACATTTTTGTCCTCAGGGAATGTTTCGGCCTACCAGAGTGTTACAGACAGGATATACCATGCACTGCCTCCACTGAGTAACTCTGTGATTCAGAGTGCATTTGCTTCTCAGCTACAGCTTCCACAGCCTCTGGATCCTCAGAGCTGCAGGGTGAGTAAGGCAGATCTGCAGAGACATTCTTCCTCTGTTTACACTGAGCTCCATGGAGAACGAAGTCCTCTGCAGCTCTTGCCGGAGCGCTCACTCGTCACTACCACGGTACAAAGAACCTAACAGCAAATTAAAAAAATTCCCATGATCACAGCTTATTAACTTGATTCATCACTTGCAGTCCTAGAAAACACTCTCTACGTAAGTGAATAATAAAAATTTAAGGTGGAATATAATCACACTGCTGTCACCAAAATGCAGTTATTCTCCATGCTGGGTGTTGGAATGTTTTGCCTATCTGTGCTCTCTCGTTGCTGTTTCTACTAACTTTCTGTATGGGGTAATAATCCTTCTGAGCTCCCTCATCACCTGACAGCAGTTTTGATTGCCCAATGTCTGTATTGAATATACATACAGTATGTAGGTCCACTGGTTTCTTAGCTGTAGCATCACGCAGAATTACACGGTGCCAAATCAGCCGTCTGTGTGCTAAAGAGGCACCTTGGGCGACGCTAGCAAAAAAGCTGGTGTAATGCTAAGGGAAGTAAAGGTGAGTCTTGCTGGTGATATTAGCATGTTCCACAGTAACAGGCAGTTTTAGGTAATCATTCTAACTTCATGTTTCCTCATCCTCACCCCATCCTACTAATTTTCCATTATTTGATAGTATTATTTTACCTTTTTTCAACAGATTTTTGTCAACAGATTTAAGTGACAATGACACATAGGACCTCTTTAGCATACAGGATAAGCAGGATTTGTACTTGCATGCAAAATCTCCATGTCTTTGGTGAATAAGATACAGGTTCCTTAGGGAAGATTGTCCTGATGCCTCTGAGATATAATCAGTGATAAATGACTGACAGTCACTAGGAAGGGACCAAAGAGCTATTTTGTGGAGGCAGAATTAGCACAGCTTCTTGATAGAAGATGTATTCTAGAATGAATCTTATTGCTTCCTTCCCAAGGAGAAATAATAAATGCCTCTCTCTTTTCTAATACATGGCCTACTTTCAAAGTCAGAGCAGAGTGTATCACATATCGAGCAGCTTGGCCGCTGAGTTGCCTTTTCCTAATCAGATTACATGGGACTCTCATAAGTAATTAAATGTTGTTCTTATTTATGAAGAATCATCTCTTTTCTTTTAGACACTCATGTATTTTCCTTGGAGAACATTCCTAATGGATGGAGGATTGTTTCCAGTCACTATCAACAACTCAATTAATATAAATTACAACATGCAGGTACTGTGAGACAGCAGCCTTGTGCTCATGTCCAAAGGCACAAAGACAAGATGGATCTACAATGCAAGGGGAAAACAAGCTAATTGTATCTCATTTCCCATCTTTGTGTTTTAAAGAACAGGAGTGAACCAAAAACGTCTCTCCCCTTTCTATCCAGAAACTCATTCTACCATTTACTTCGTTTGATCTTTCTTTAAGCAGAGCAGAGTGTTTTTGTTGATAATGAATGTCTAATTGACATATTTCTAGCATGCTAGAACTAGAGAATCAAATAATTTTTATGCATGAGCATATGTGTTTTAGGACCACGGTGCTAAAAGCTGTAACTCCATTTGGGTTTGTAACAAACACAAAAAAAAAACCATGCTCACCATAGCTGAGATTTACTACTGTTTAGCTCCGAGCAGCGGGCCTTCAGAGATTCTCCCTTCGTCTCCAGCTGTGCCTCTGCAACCTGAGTGATGCAGACCGAAGAGTTGCTCACGGGGAGCTGGCTGCAATGCAGTTTCTAATGGAGGATGTCCTGCAGAACCACTACGGCTGTGCTGTGGAAGATCATGCTGATTGTCAAGCCTCGATAGCTAACAGCAAGCAGGTACCTCTGACAACTCAGTTTGGCATCATGCAGCTTCTGTGTAGGACTCCCTTTAGGTTTCACAAGCAAACCTCTGTGACCTTAAGAGACCCAGACCCGAGGTATGCTGTAATCACCTTACCTAGTCCTGGCCATCTGGTAGGAGGCCAAGGGAACAACATTGTCTCCTACAAACCTGAATGCTCTTGAGAGCAGCCCTGGTGAGAGATGCCTCTTGAGGGCCTGCTGGCATCGTCAGAATTCGGTAGAAAGCAGAAAGACTGCTGTGACTTCTTCCCAGAGCCCAGAGAAGGTCCAGCTCTTTCTTTAGGAAAAGGTACTCGGTGCCAATGGGAAAGCAGCAGCCTGGCCACTGTCTAAAAAAGAAGAGCTAGTCAAGGTGAGGCAGAGTATTTGTGTTGTGCACATACATGCGAGGGATGCCTGCTGGGGGCACCTGCCAGAACCTGCCCAAGATCTGGTTCAAGGAGTGGGGAGAGATTCCAACTGCTTGTGATAGAAAACAGATATGCTGATCAGTTGTAAGGGAAAATGGGTCAAGCGGACAAATTTAGTTATTTTTAGGTGTGCTTCCTTCAAGATCTGAACTAAGAGTTTGATTTCTGGAACCATACTTTTAGTTAGAGACCAAGCAGAGATGCTGTTGAAGCTACGCACTTGAATAAAGCAATACAACAAAGGATTTAACTTCCGTGCAATTTTATTCCCATCTCTGCTGTATGGGAGTACTCACTGCAATCAAAAGAGGGGAGGTTTAGGTTGGACATCAGGAAGAAATTCTTCACTGAGAGAGTGATGAGGCGCTGGCACAGGCTGCCCAGAGAAGCTGTGGCTGCCCCATCCCTGGCTGTGTTCAAGGCCAGGCTGGATGGGCTCCTGGGCAGTTTGATCTAGTGAGCTAGTGGCTGGCAGCCCTGTCCACGGCAGGGGGGTTGGAACCAGATGATCTCTGAGGTCCCTTCCAACCCAAGCCATTCTATGATACGACGATTCTATGAAAACTAGCCCTGTTTTCTCCTGCACTGTGCTCTGAAGGACAGTTGGTGTACGGGCCACCTGCAAGCTTTGATTGTGGAAGAGTCTGTCACGTGCCTCATTCCACTCAATATTGCATGAAATACTGTTAAGCAAAGAAAAACATGTGAAGAGCTTACCATAGCTTTCTGAAGCAAACTATCTCCCCTTCCACAGAACTTGGCAGAAATGATTGACCCAAGCCTTAACTGTCTGCAGAGCAGCAAAAAGATGTGCAAACATTTCCTGAAGCGTCATGATCCAGTTACATCATGTAACTTGCTGAGGTCTTTTCTGAGGCTGTGGAAGCAACTGGAAATATTAAAGGCAGAATGGGGCCGGCTCAAGCTGAGGACTGAGGATATCAATACAGTTCCTCTCTACAAAGAATTTTGTGAGCAATATGGGTAAGTTACCATGGATGCAAAAGCATTCCAAAGTGACTGAAAAGATTATAAATGAGAGAAACCTCTGCCTTCTCCACCCATTTTCCTCCTGCCACCTTCTTTCACTTACATTTTTTTCACATTTACTTTATTTTTGCTCAGTGCTTTTGCTTTCTTCTAAAGGCTTGAGAGCTGCCTTCTTTTCCTTTGTTTCACTATGCTTGTTTTTTTTTCCTCTCTCTATGTCTATTCAGATTGTTTGCTGCTACTGTTTTCCAAGTGCATTCTTCTCAGTTTTGAGACCTGCCTCTGTGTTTCGGGCCTCATAAACAGTGTTAAATTCAGTATGTTAGTACATGGAAATTTTGGAAGCCTGTTGGATGAATTATAGCAGAATTCTTCCTAACCCCCCATCTTCGCTCAACTCAGAGCAGTCAAGAATAGAAAACTGGAAGATTTCCTCAAGAGAGGCCCTTCTGAAAGTAGAGAATGGAGCATTGCTTTTTAAAAAGTCTTGTCCCCAGAAACCACAAAATAGGAAGTGAAGGAGCAAGACGACACAGCAAGGGTAAAATTGGCACAGGCGCTGGAAAACTGAGCTGTCATGCAAGGGAGCATGGAAGAAGAAATGCTTAGTGGGCAAGTCCTTACAAGGCCAAAGCACTGACGAGTCAGAATTTGCCACAGAAAGTTTCTGTGACAGCCAGGAGCTGGCACCGGATTTGCTCCATTCTGATCTCCATTTACCCGTACCCTGTGCTACCTCCTGCGCAATACCTTGGATCGGAGGCAGCACAGTCAAGGATGTGGCTCTTTTAAAGCATGTGCTCTACCCCAAAATCCCACCATGTTTCCCTCCACTTGCGCAGATGAGAGCTTTGTACTTCCCTTTCCCTCAGCACCGTGCTAACCTTTGTGTGTTGTGCCATCAAGGGTGTAAAAGGCAGCAGGATTCAAGCCATAAAATGTAATGTATACATGCCTTGCTACTGGCTCCTGTACTTCTCAGAGCAAAGGGCACATCTGCCCTGGGGCTCAGCACTCAGGAGCACTTAGCAAACCCATGACCAGGAATGAAGGACTGCAGGAGGAGGAGATGGAGGGCATTTCTTGGACTGCTTTGCTGACAGTGATTGCCATGTGCTTACCGGTGACCAGACCTCCCTGCTTCATCTGGCTGACGCTCTCTTTCTTCCCGTCAGTTTACTCTTTGCATTATTATAAACCTGGAGCAATTACTGAACAATGTAATAAGGCAGGATCCATGAAGAGGTGGTTATCTTGCCCTGCTTGGAGGTTGAGTGCGACTAATGCATATTTTGCATGAGATAGGAGCAGGGGAAGGAAAACCAAAGCTAAGGTCCAAGGTCAGTGAACGAAAACAGAGAAATTTTGAGAAAGAGCATGTGAGAAATACCCATGTCTTGGTGATTCTAGCACAGAAATCCTGCACCCAGCCATGAAAGCCATAGCCATACAAACGGGCACGGAGGAGGACTTTGAGGAGCCTGTGACAAGCACTCAGCATGTGCTTCCCCCAAGAGGAGCATCAGAAACTGAAATAAAAGTGTACCAGGTAAGGGAGGATCATGAATGGGTGCACTACAGTCCAGCAGGAGCCATGTTATGGGGGTGTCTTGAAGGTGTGGGTGTCTGGGTACAGCTCTGCTTGGTGGAGCAAGGTGTGGGTCCTGGGGCAGCCTACAGCAGCAGGAGAACCTGCCTCAGTCCAGTGCACTTGTGGCACAGAGCTAGGCACGCTGTCACCCCAAAATGATATTAACCTTGATACTGTACCTGAAACGACTGCATTTTAGAAAAGAATGGAAGAGTAGAATTGCTTTGGCTTAGTCTGGTAGCTTTTGATAGTTGGCAAGAGGCTTTGTCAACAATACGGATATCTAGTGTGAGCTACGTATTAAACCTGATTCCAGCTTCGAAAGCTTCTGGAAAGCCTGGAAATCCACATGATCCATGATGTGCAGAAGAAGATTAAGCAAGAGATGACTCTAGTGATATCTGAAAGAGCCAGACAAGAGAGCAGTCTCCCCACTGGTAAGGAGAATTATAACACCCTTGCTGGGAAACGTGGGGGTCACAGACTCAGAGTGGAAAAGCAGCTCTAATGCCTACAGAGGCAAAGCTGTCCTGCGTGTGAACAGGAGAGACGGGTTTGGTCTCAGCTCCCTGCAACCCCACATGGAGGCCACGGGCCGGCTGAGCCATGGGGAAAGCAGCAAATTGCATCAGGTTCAGACTCCCTAAATCTAAGATTTCACTTCCTCATTATAACAAGAAGGTTTAGCCGTACTCATTGCGAAGACAATGTTGCAAACAACACTGAGCACTAATTATTCTGGAGTTTGCAGACAGCTCGAAACAGGCTGAGAAGAGATTACTTCCCTCCTCCTCTCTAATAGTGTTGATATTTTATGTGCAGCAGTGCAATTCAAATGTCAGACTTTTAGTATGCTGCATGTTTGCTTTGTACAATTATGGCATGGATGTTCACAAGCAAGTATAGTAAAACAAAGAACAAGTGGAAATAAAAGGGATGAAAAATATGCCCAACTGCCACTGGTTGAGGTTGCAGGCAGCCATAATTACTGTGCAAAAGCCTTCAGTTTCACACAAAACCCGTGGTCTCTTCTCAATATTTACAGAAAATTCTTATACAGAGTTGCGGGCCAGGTCATTATTGACAGAACTGGTCCCTAATGAAATTGCTTTTTGGCTTTGATACCAGAACAAATTTGATATCGTGGCTCAGCCTTTGCAATCTGTCTGCAAGGACGTTTACTTTTTGTTGTAAACATTTTAGGAAAGCTGAGAAACGCTAAGCTGTACAGCATACCCAGTGTCAAATCCCAGGGATTACTGAAGGATCAGTACATTGTGACACTGATACCCACAGATGTGTTTCTTTTCTTTTTTTTTTTTTTTTTTTTTTTTTTTTTTTGTCCTTTTCCTCCTTCTGCTCCTGCAGAGCTCTGGAAACACAGGGTAATGCAAGAAAATTTCTCAATTGTACGACCACAGATAGTTGAAACATTTGTTCAAAGCCTGATGGAGAACTACCAAGAATCAGACAGAGAGGTACATATTCTGCATTTCTAAGTAACAATTAAGCCATGTTTACAGCTTTGTTTATTAAAGCTCTTGTCAATCAGTGACCTAAAAGGGAAACACACTTCTTAAGCTTTTGAGCTCCTATTCTGATTATGTTGTTTTGTAACAGCAGCGCTGGCAGCAAGCTTGTGTATTGCCCTGCTGCCTTGTGACAGGTTTATTTCAGATCTCGGGACTGCAATAACGTGAGGATGAGTTAGGGCTGGAGGTTTATATGCAACCGCAGTGCAGGATTGCAGAGCTCTGTGCACGGATTCAGCAGCTCTTCTTCCGGAGTCAGTGCTAAACCAGGGGTCCAGCATGATGTTAGAAAGCAGTTTTAGGTTTTTTTTTTTTTTTTCAGTGAAATCTAAAGAAAATATTTATGACAATATGACCATTTCAGGTGAAAAATCACAATGTATGGGGCTTGTCATTTCTCTACTGACCATTCTCATTTAGCTTCAGATGGAAATAAATACATTGTATAGTGGCAGCTAGAACCAGTCAAAAACCCGGCAAATTTGTTTTCCATTAGGTCAGTGAAACTGTGGGTTGGGTAAAAACATTTACATTGAATAATTTTATTTTTGCTTCATTTTGATATCACAGATGCATTTAATTTGTAATAAGGTGACCATATTTCATTTTGACATATGCTGTACATAGCAACTCGGGACTCAGGCAACCTGTGAAATTTCTTATTTGATTTTCCTAGGTTACTTTTAAAAAAAGCCATTTACAACAGTGTCTCACCGTACTGGGATGTGACATCATGGCCAGAGAACGCAGCAACTTTGAGACCTACTCTATGTTCTATGAAAATATCCTCCAGCAGCTGCATCATCTGCTTTACCAAAAAGAACAAGTATGCTCAGAGCATTGACTCTGCTCTTTGAGAACAGGGGAAGGAGGTTTCCCTGGGTGGGAGGCAGTTGCTAAGTAAAAATGAAAGCCAAGTTGTCAGGCTGGGCATTTGCTGAAGTACAGCTGGGCTGCACATAGTCACCGTGCACCTCTGTGCTTCCCTCCAGGAGCTGCACGCGGTGAAAGAAGGTGGCAACCAAAGCGATTCGGCTCTGATGCAGGTTGGTGATGATGGTCTATGGGTTGGTAGCCCTTGGTACACTGTCACTATCAAACACATGGTGACAGCCTTTGAAAGGTAAGAGGGCCCTGGGGCTGCTGTTCGTGTGCACAATTCCAGAAGTCATGCCTGAAGGACTTGTGGGATAAAGATAATCTGAAGGCGAAGGTAGTAGCCTGCTGTTGTCTGGGTGGGCTCAGAATGGATGACATGCTGGTAACCTTTTAACTTAAACTTCCACTGATGGGCCTCTCCTCCTGCACAAGGCGTTTTCCCAGAGCAGTTCAGTCATATGCATTGAGTGAGATAGAAATAGAAGTGGGTCGGGCACGTAGGCTGTACCGCAGTGTAGGTAGCAGGTGGGCTGCAACATGGTTCTATATACAACTGCTCTTGTTGACTTGACTTTGCAGCTTCAGCTGTTTTTTTTGAGTATAGCTGTCATGTGTGGGTGGAATCTTTTGAAGGAGTAAATCCAGCCAATAAATCAGAATTGCCATTTTGTGGCATTATGTCATATCCATATAACCTATTAACCGAGTTGGAGGCTTGGCTCCATCAACGCAAACTTCACTGCCAGAGGCATGTCAGCTTCCACAGAAGCCTACAGTATGGAGAAGACTGCTTGGGTTTCAGGGAAGCTGCACAGCAGCATTGGAATACCTGCATTTTGGATTCCTGGGTTCCTTTTCTCATCTGACCTCATCACTGACTATAAGATCTTGGTTCTTCTCTAGGTTTCTTATCCATTTCTTGACCCACTGTCTCATGCATTTTCCAGTTTTTTCCCCCATATCCTTTTCTATGCAATGTCTTGTCAGCAACCTCTCCCCTGATTTCACTGTCCTGTCTGCATGTCTGAAGAGGCTGGGGTGAGAGAGAAGATGAGAAACATGTGTGAGGTTTGAGCTGGGTGGAAGGATATGGGAAGAGTCAGTAGGACTTTCCAGGAGCCTGTGGGCACTGGAGTGTCTCCTCCCCTGCCCTTTGCCAGCCCATCACCACCAAATCCCTCTCTCATCTGCCACTTCCTTCGAGCACACGACAGCTCATCCCTTGTGACTGGCCACCCTGGGCAGCTGCCTACTGCTTCTTGGCTCTGCTTCAACCACAGAAAAGACTTCCCACTCCCAGTTCCACTTGCCTTCTCGCAAGCCGACAGCGAGTAACAGGGGCTATTGCAAGTCTGAAGAGAGCAAGTTCAGTTGCTCGGTGGAGGTGATAGAAACCATGAGAAAGGTTCTGCCATAATCAGTAATAATGGAATGGTAGATGTTTTAAAACCTAAAATATTCTAGGAAACACACATGAACCATGTTGGTGGTTGTTTTTTTACCCCAATGAACTCAGGATTTGACTGAATTTTCGCTTATTCTACAACACAAAAACAAACAAACAAAAAAAATCCCAAACTAGTGCTGCTCTTAATAAAGATCACCAGAATTTTTCTACAGGGCCAGAATATGTGTATTTTCTCCAACATTCATTTTCAGAAATTTCTTGCTTGCTGTAAGAAAAAAAAAAAAAAAAAACCAAAAAAAAACTTGACACAGAACATTTCAGAGAGAAAGTGAAGTTGTTAGCATTTATTACTTAGACCTGGCACGCGGAGGTGCCAGGCAGCCTTAAAAGCAGACAGTGTTGTTGGCTGTACCTACAGTGCCTATTTGTTATCTTAATAATGTAATATGCTAAGAATGTTTTTTAGCTTTCCTTCACTGCACTCCTCTGCTTGTAAATGCTGCTCAGTGGTAGGAGAATGAACAAATGTTTATACCTAGCCACGACCCACCTATGTGAAATTTGAATTCTGTCTGTTTAAGGTCTCCCAAGCACCTTCCTATTTGTTTTAACCTGCATGCCCTTTCTGAGGGCACATTAATTGTCAAGTATCAACAAATGGAACACATAATTCTTTTCATCATGTATTAAGTGGTCAGTATGTACAAGCTTATCAGCAGACGGCACGTTTGCTCTGATAAATGCATTACCTCACAGCTAAATTACCTCACAGATAAATGCATTACTCTCACAGAATGGAACCTGGTCACAATTCTTCTGCCTTTCTCTCTGGAGGCAGGGGAAATTATGCTACAGGCTCACCTGCAGAGCAGAGCTGTGCACGGGGTCTTTTCTCAGAGTCAGTCTCCCAGATCCCTGCTCTCTAATCATGCTCCTCTTTCCTGCACTCGTGTTTCCTTCTGTCAGTTCTTACACCCACTACGAAGAATATCTTTCTGTCCTTGTTACCACAATCAGACTTTTTAAGGTTATATACGAAACCTACACATCTGCCCCCTTCAAATATTGAACTGCCACAGTTCTTCCTACGGTTTCTGGGAAGAAGAAATTTTTTAAAAACCAACAGAGATGTGCATAACAGATTACTCTGCAGCATCAATGGGTTATTTTCATCTAGCCACTCAGTTAGGAAGACATTGTCTCTCTGGTACTTCATTCTGGATCACACAGCATACTCAGAGCTCTGAATCGTTTACTCCTAGGCTATGGTGTTTGCTCATCTCTAGCTTTGCTCATTCACTTTCTCTGTGATAGATTGCAGGGCTGAGTCATGGAATGATTATGGAAATAACTGCTCTCAGAGCCCAGCTCACTGACTTAGAGGAAGAAAACGTTGGTCTCAAAGAGGAGATTAGAAAAGAAGTACGGGATGAATATGAATCATTAGTGCGGAACCTATTTCTGACTTGTGTCCATCTCAAAGTAGGTACAGAGTAAGAGTGGGTACACAATCGGTCTTTTTTGTGCTGCTGCTAATTTTCTAACATGTGTGGCACTCAAAGGAATAAATTGCTGTAGTGTGCCAGGTGGGTGAGTGGGTGAATCATTTATCTCCTGCTGTATACCTTACAAGCATATTGTAAAAACGTCTGGTAGAAAAATTGTGTACCTGTTCCAAAACATGAGGCATAGTCTCGATGGAACTGGTACCACATTAGAGAGAGTGATGGAAGATCTTTTTAGTTACCATGGAGGGAAATTTTTGGATATAATACTTCAGTCTGTAACATTCTACATTATTTTTCTTGAAACTTTATGCCCAGTGTGTAATAATATTGCTCACTCTAACGATGCCTTTGTTTTTCAAGTAGTCCACTGGTTTCTTTCAGGCAACATCATGTGTCATTACTTACAGAAATAATCTAGCCCAATCTAGCCTGTAGAAACTGACCTGATTGTGACAGTACAGCCACTGCCTGTAGCAGATCACCAGGGTTTTGATTCATGGCCCACACACCTATCAATGTCTGGGGTCAGGACAATGGTGACATGAGGAATATTGAGATTCCTTTTCCTGTCCTGAGGGCCAGTCCATTTTTCACAAAAAAGCCTATTTTATCACCACGGTGTCACTGCTTCCACTGAATGCATACCTCCCAGGATTGTCAGTAAGTTGTCTATAAATGATACAAGTGAAATTCCACTCCTTGGGTTGTCTGGATGTAAGAATATTGGTCTGTCTTCCTGATAGAGACATTGATTCTAGGAAAATAATTATCAGGAAAGACCATCTGGCTGTAGCTGAGACTTCTGAAATCTTCTGAATGTTTCCCATATGTGCACATTTAATCTCTAATGGGTTCTGCTTGTAATTACAGGGAAAGTTGGATGTCTATCGACTTAGCATTGAGCAACGAGTGCTTGAAATCATCAGTGAAGTGAGAAGGGAAGGAGTTGACAATATGATTGATCTGAAGAAAAAGTTTGGCTCCCCTGAAAACAATGACCACTTGAAGGAACATTTGTCTAACGTAAGGAAACGTATGCATGTCAGTAAATGAACACAAGCATAATATCCTGATTAAGTTTGCTCAGAATGGCTTAAGTTACTGCATTCTGTCGTGGACATCAGTTAGGTGAAGAGCATGGAGATGGCCCATTACTGGACTTTGTTAATGGTTACTCATTTGTCAGGATGTCATTAATCAGTCTTCTTTGATTGCCTATTTATACTCCAAATACAGAAATTTTAGATCCTTAGATCCCGAATATCTGCACATATTTGAATTGAGTTTGGTTTTTAACATAGGCACTCTACTGTCATGAGTGAAACTAACACCGTACTTTCTGTGCAGGTGAACATCAGAGGTTGAACTTAGGTCTGAACAAGTATAAATGTGAACGCATATTCCATCATATTGTGAACGCATATTCCATCATATGTCAGACTGTTTTGTCATCTGTTGTCATCATCCCTGTTTTGGGTGGGGGAAAGACAAAATGAAGTTACAGTGAGCCAGACAAACGTGCTAATAGATGTTTTATCTTATTATTGTGCAAGCTGTTCACATAAAAATTGGGAACAAAATCCTTTTTTTCCATTTGGGGTTACTTAGATTCCAATATATATTAAAATTTGTTTTGAAAAAGTGTCCCCAAAACTGATGTTCTGGGAGTTAAAAGCCAAAGCCTGGAAAGTCATTTCCCAGTTACGATTTCCAAATCAATCCTTCTTATAGTCAGGCATATCTCTCCTCAGCGAAGTTCAATTTGTACTGAAACTGTCAGTGTAAGTCAGTGAATACAAATGAGATCAAATGGATAATGGCTGAATACTTCTGTCTAAAGCAAATATGCCTGCAGATCTCTTAAGCAGGGAAGCCTGTAAAGCAGGATGTAAATGTAATACCAACATGGCGAGAAGGGCTTTCAACCTCCCCGTGAGCCTAGGGGGTAGGGATGCACAGAAGTAAATGAGTAACGAGTGGAAATGGAAGAGGTCTGCATCTGAGAAGGCTTCAGGGAGATTTCCACATTCCCAGTTGGAAAGGACACTGTGCAGAGGCAGTGAAGGAGGAGAGGGGGGAGTTCATGTGCGGACAAGTGGCTACGGTGTGGGCAGGGCTATGGAAGCTTGGTGGGTTGGTGCACACAGCTAGAGCCTGGTCATGGGTGATGACAGGGTGGTTTGAGAAGGAACAGCAGGGAAGAAGAAGAGCGAGAACTGCACTCAGTGTGAAGAGTCCGTTCCCTGGACTGAGCTCCTGTATGAGTGTGGACATGTGCTACTGAAAGCCTATGAGTCAAGGTCAGAGGAGGGAGGAACACTGGTAATGATTAACAGCTGTGGTGGGAACTGCTGCTGACTGCCTGGTCAAGAGGAGAAATTGGCTGTGCTGTCTACCAAGAGCTAAGAAGAATATTTTTGACTTGAGGCCTTGGTCTTCGTGGAGGTTTTATCCATCTGGAAGTCTACTGGAAGCAGAACACAGCCTTGTGAAAGCACAGGCAGTTCCTAGACAGCATTAGCAATAATATCCAAAATGAGAATGCTAGAGAGACCGCCAGGGTAAATCCCTACTTCTGCTGCTGACAGACAGGGAAAATCTGGTGCTAAATATTGTCATAGATGTCATCTGAGGCTGCAGTGACTACGAAATGATTTCACGATCAGGAGGAAGGTTGCAAAATGATGCTGCAGCACTGTGACTTGGGACTTCAGGAGAGCTGACTGGGACATGTTCAGGGAATTGCTAGGCAGAGCTCCTGGGAGACAGCCAAGAAGGGAGAAGGTGCCCAGGAAAGCTGGCTGAATTGTAAAAGAAAACTTCAAAGAAAGATTTCAAAACCAACTTCCCTGTTACGCAAGAAGACCAGGGAGTTTAACAGGAACTTGTCCTTGCTTGACTTAGCAAGGGTATTCTTAAAGGACTAAAATGCAAAAAGAGATACTGCAAGGAGTGGAAACATGGACAGGCAACAAAGGCAGAGTCTCAGAGTTCGGACCCATAGTGATGAAATTAGGGAGGACAAAGCCCAGCTGCAGATAAAATATGGCACACACAGGATAAGAAGGTGAATTGACACTAGATTGTAGAGCTTTGGTGCAAAGACACCTTGAAAAACGTGAGGACTGGATTTGCAAAAGCCTTGTGGAGGTTTTCCAGGAGATCTGCAAAGGAGATGCACGGCCCCATGCATCAGCACAGACAGGAGCTGCCTGGCTGAGAGGGGCCTGGGGGCTGCAGGGAACAAGTGGAGCATGAGCCAACGGTGCGCTTACTTGGCAAACTGTGCTGGGCTACGCTAAGAGCGGCTAGAAGGCAGCTGGGTGTTGTTATGCTGTTATTCTACTCAGCACTGATGAGACGGCACCTGGCACAGAGCCCTGCAGAGGGGCCTGGCAGTATGAGAGGGGTGTCTGAGAAACTGAAGAGAGCCTAGCAGGTGGAAACAGCCAGTGGCCAGGTGTGGAGCACATTGCCTCCAAGGAGAAGTTGAGGGAGCTGATCTGGTTAAGTCAGGTGGAAAGGAGCTCAAGAGGTGCTCTTGAAGCAGCCTTCAACTACAGGAAACTACACACACAGTGGAGCCAAACTCTTCTTGGCAGCTGCAGACGGTAAACAAGGGGGTAAACGAGGGGCTGCAGCCACCGGCTGTGGTGAGGGAGGTTCATGGCAGACAGCAGGAAGCCTCCTTCGCTAGGACTGTGGTGCACCAACACAGGGAACCTGTGAGAACTCCACCTCTGGACTTGTCCAGGACTTGGTTAGACAATGCCACAGTGGACGTGGCTTAGTGTTGTCAGCAGTCCTGCTTTGAGCAGGAGGTTCAGCCAGGTGTCCTGGGGCCAGGACCACCAGAGGTCCTCCACAACCCTTGTTTCTCTGGTTTTTGTGTAGTGAAACTGCTTTCCTCTGCTGTAAGAACAGTTTTCAGGAGGAAGTCTGCTATTTTAAACAAAGAAAACAAAACCCGATGACTACGCATCTCACAAATCCACTAATTTGGTTCTTAATAAGGACATTGTAATTAGGGTGAACCAGGCTACTGGTACTGCACGAATGAGAATCTCTATCTGGCATAATTAGAGTGTTTATCACCATTAACAATGCTTCGTTTCAGAGGGACATACCTGCTTGTTATTTTCGATTAGATTTCTTCCATTTTTTTTTTTCTCTGTTTCTGGGCGATGTTCACATTTCCCGTTTCCCTGGAGACACAGTAATACAATTTTATTGCCAAAGGCTTCATTGTTTCAAACAGCAAAGTTTGAACACTTGAGAATTAAAAAGAAATACAAATAGCTGCACGCTTTCACAATTGTATTTACTTCAAAACCACATGTACTTCTTAGGGAAAGTGATCTCTGTGAGTGTCTACTCTTACTGATGTCCTCTTTAGCAGGAGCAGCTGCAGCTCTTGCGGGATGAAAATATCAGGCTAAGCAAGCTGGTGTGCAAGCTGAAGGCTCTGAACTGTTGGAAGCAAACCACTCAGAAGGCACAGCTCTCTGCAAAGTTGAGATATGCTGAGAAGGTTGTATTTCCCTACTATTTCATCTGGTTTTAGTGTCAAATTGTCTACTAAGCTAATGGTCAGACTCATTATTATTCAGTGAGTTTATTTGCTTTTGTGGTAACTGTAGATTTTAGGTATAAATGTTGATTTTTTCCCCTCAAAGTTACGGCTATAAGGCTGGTCTTCAACTGTGAAAAGCATGAAAAAAAATCACTGATGCCTGCTTGAAGAGAGAATCTGAGAAGTATGAGCAGCCTACACTATTCCTAATTCTGTTGTTGACTCAGAAGAGTCACTATGGCATTTTATCAAAATAAACTATTTCACAACTGACGAAATCAGGTGAAAAGAAGACAGGCAGACATGAAGTGAAAATGAACTAGACTGTTTGCTTGGGAGATGGCTGAGTGGTCGGTTTGTGTTTTTTTTTCTTTTGTAATTGGTATCTGCTTAAACAAAGCAGAACGCTGCATGAGGCTTATAAATTTAATTATAGAAATACGAGATGAAGCACAAAAATGACTAAATTAAACTAAAGTGAAGATGGATGGAAAGAAAAGTGCCTCACTGCTTTAAATGAGGCTGATTAGAAGGGAACAAACAGGTTATTGATTGTTGTGCGGCTAATTAACCTATACGTGTCAAGCGAGGGGAAGGCAGAGTGGATCATATTTGTTAACTTACAAAGAATGAAAGCAAAGTGTTTTTTCTATGCTTGTTAATTTTAAAGCCAAAAAAAAAATCTGGATGTGCATGCGTTCACTTCAGCTATACCACAGTGATGCTGAATTGTTAGGATGTTTTATTAATTCATACGAAAGGTAGATCAGTCAAAGATGGATTGAATTGTTGCAAACTTGTGGATTTAAATAAGAGCTGTCTTCACAGGATTTAAAAGAAAAGTCTGAAACTGAGAAAAATACATGGGAAAATTTGGCTTTTTTAAATGATAAACGATCTCATCTCGCTGAGACAGAGCTTCCTTGTGTCTGGCTCGGCAATGATCCTGCAGATCTAAGAACTGTGTTCTGCTCCAGGTGCAGAGGATCCTGAACCTTGATCTTTCCAGGGCAGGAAAGGAGAGAGGGCTTTTCAATCTGTACCTGGCATAAGAGCAGGTATATACATACACATTTGTGTTTAAAACATCTGTGTTTAGAAGATTTTTTATTATTATTTCTTATTTTAGTTTAAAATATTTATAAATACCAGCCCTAGTTGGAAGAAAATATGAACAATTCAATCCGACTTTACTAAAATTCTATTAGAGATTACTTTTCAAGACACCTACTGCCACACAAAAGAGAAAACCACTGCTCTCATAACTGGTCCTGATACGTGCTTTCTGTTTACAGGAAGCTCTTCAAACAAAAAAGGAGTGTCTGAACGCTAAGATGATGGCAGAACAAGAGCTGACTTCATTGCAGGGTCAGCTCACGTCTTTAAACAAATGTCTTGTAAAATCCCAAGCAGACAATGACAAGCTAAAGAAAGAGCTGCATAAGCAGGTATTGGAATTAAGTGGGTCCTGATTTACCAGTGCAGCACGCTGATCTCTCCTCTCCACCTCACTTGCTTTAATGAGGATTTTGCCTACTGTTATTTTAGGAGAGAAATGGATTCCAGACTGTGTAATACAGTTACTGAACCCGGATGGGTATTTGACAGCATTCAAATCGTGTGTTCTTTTGAGCTTTTTCACCATTGCGGGTAGAGAGAACTAGGGGAAAACTGTAGTATTTTGGGTAAAGTTTGAGTCACATACCAAAATGAGAGCTGCAGGCACTCTATTCACATGTGGTATCAACAGTGCTTGCTATATGTTTCAGTAGAGGAAAAATACACACAGTATTTTATTGCATTTAACATTTTATTCCTCAGCCAACAAACAAACAATTAAGTTACAAATCTTAAGGTTATTAGTCTTCCACCCAATCATTAGATTTCAAGGAGACATTCAGAGATGCTGTCATTAAACCCAGGCCAAAATAATTTCATGTTTTTTACCATTTGAATAGCCTCATGGATCTATCACTGCCACCGCAAGCTCCCTTTTAATTCTACACATGGCTACACATGCTGAAATGGCTCATTCCTCAAAGACAAACTGAAAAGCACACCCTTCATGGGCAACCTGATTACTGCCAGGCAACACAACAATGGAAAATAGGCCTTGTCAAAGCAACCTCATTTCATCCTCCTGATAACATTATGAGCTAGATAGATAAGCATAATGCCTGAGATGTAATACATATTGAGAAGCACCTTGTTACACTTGGGCTAGCAGCATACACCTTCTGTATTTTAAATTTTAGTATTATGTAGTATCAGTGAAAATGCTAAATGGATTAAGAACTAGATTTTTTGACATCTAAAGATGTGTTATTTTTATTAAATGAAGACAGCTTCTGATGGATTTCTAGAGGAGCTGGTAGTAGAATTGCCAGTATTCAGGATTTTAGTCAGTGGCTTGGAAATAAATATAAAATTATAAAGTTTGCAAATGATATATTTGAGGAGGAATGTTAGTGAATTTGATGAGCTACATTTAGTGAATAATGATGTAGGCGGAGCAGGTGTACAGCATCCTACAGAGCACTTAGTAACTCGGATATTCCAAGTTACAGTGTATGTATGAGTAGATGAAGAATGAGGAGAAAGCAAGGCTTCTGCAGAACTGGATGACAGCAGCCCTGGGAAGGACGAGGATCATAACAGGCAAATGAATGACCATCCAGTGTGGCAGCGGACAGGATGGATGCTGCAATCTTATAGTTTATAAAAAGTGGAATAGCACAGATATGTTAAAAATGGGTTTGTATCAACGTACAACACACTGCAATACTGCCTGGTTTATAGTACACGCTGGTTCCAAGGTGTGCTATAAGAAGATGAGAAAAGATTGAGAAGGTGTGGAAAAGGATTACAAAAAATGGTTTGAAGGCTGCAGAAAACAGTCTACCAAAGGACGCAATCTGTTGTGCCTGTCTAAAGGAAGAGTGACTTGATTATATTCTACAGGTACTTTGCTATGGAGAGAATAGCAGGTGTTAAAGGGTGCTTAGGGAAAGGTGTAACAAGAGGCAGTGCCTAGAAATTGAGGTCAGACAAACTGAAAATGGGAAATTAGGAACAATGTTTTCAAAATGTGATGAACCCATGGAACTGACAATGTGTCTGAGTGCCTCCAAGTCAAGACTAGATGCCTTTGGGAAAGATTGCTTAGCCAAACCAGTTTGCTTATTTGCCTCATTTACGTGCTCAATTACCTTTGTACAAGGACAACTGAGGTAAATGTTGGGGTGTGTGATGTTAAAAAGTCAAACTGATGCTCAGTTGCTCCATCCTGAGCTCATTAGTCTCCAGCTTTAGTACAGCTTAGAGAGACTTTGGGGTGTGAGTGCTCTGAACTCTGACTTTGTGTTCATATTCTTTACTAGCATGGAGTTGCCTTTGGAAGATAAGCTGGTGTTCTGAACTGACAAGCTGCCACTGTACTCCCAAAGGACCCACCATCTTTCTGGCAGCTGTTTTTGTTGTTGGCTTTGTTCTCCCTTCAGTTTCTGACATCAGCTTCTGATTCCTTCTCTTCCTAATTTCTTTCCTTGGTATAGATAGGGATGGAAGTGTTTACGAATAGCAGACCCCATTGCACTCGGTTCCAATACAGAGTCTAAAATGAGCCACATTTACTGGCTTTCTCTACATGCAGTGTATGAACAGCAGTGTTTGAAACAGCTGAGCTCATTTCCCGCCCCCCTTTCCTTGTTTATGTTTGGCTTTTAAGGACAAGTCCCACATGCAGACCAGGGGCTGCTTGCAGAAAGCAAATTACAGCAAACTGAGGAAATTGGAACCAACTGCCTTCTTGTTTATTTGCAACTGAACAAGTTCTACAAGTGAATGTTGTTCTGAGGCTTTTCTCTGTCTCACAAGCGATGCTGTTAATACACTACTCTGTTCCCACTCCTGCTCACCCTTTCCTTGCGCTGCCCATTCCTACAAACCACATTTTATTTTGGGTTTAGGTCTGACTCTGTTCTTTCCATATGATCTGGGGATAATTCAGATTTGTTTAGCAACATTTCATTCTCTTCAGCACCAAGCAGTGTGGGATGGGGTCTCTCCTTATTCAGCTGAGCTGAGCATGACAGCTAAGAACTGGTCACCGGGGTTTAAAAGGAAATCTAAGAGGTGTGTATGAGAATTGGGGGAAGCAATCCAAGTCTGAAACTTTCACAATTTCATGTTGTAGAAACAAATGCTGTTGGAAATTGAACATCAGAAGACACAAGAAGCCAGGAAGAGACAAATTCTCAGTGCGGTGAAAGCTGAAAACATGGAGAGGGTGCTTGAAGAGATGGAAGAAAAAAAGCAGAGACTGAAATGCCTGACCAAGGAAGCTGGAACACCTAAAACAGGCCAACGTCAACAAAGAAGGGCCAAAACAGCAATGCAGGAGGTAAACTCTTACTACATATTCAAAGAGCAGAAACGATAGCATTTCTGGAGGGACGTCTCCAGTTTTAACACTGTCTGGGCACATCTGGGTGTATCCCGTCAGGTGTCTGACTTTCACAGCACTTCATGGCAGCCCTCCTGCTGCTCCAGACCTGGGTCCCACAGCAGGAGCCTGGCACTGGGCTGAGCACTTGGGGCCATGCTCCACCCTTGGGCACCATCTTTTGTTTCTGGTACTTCTCAGGGCCCTGCTGTTGAGCTTGGCCCAGTATCTTTGCCCTAGAAAGTGAGTATTATTTCCATTATTTTAGAAACGAACTACCAGAACTACGGACTCCCTGGTAAGGTGTGCAGTGCTCAACAGCAGTGTCTCTGAGGGGAGCAGGGGGTGCGCAAGTGCCCCCCCAGCAGGGACTTCCCCCATCTGCCCTTACACCTTGCTTTCACATACATTGCACTGGTGTATCCCAAATTCTGAACTACAGGGAGGGGGACAGCTTTAAATCAGACTGGCCACTGAAATTGTGTTAGTTTTAACTAAACTCATGCCATTGTACAAAACTGATGTATTGAGTTTAAATTGGTTACTGCATTGCTAACCATGGATTTGGTGTAATTAAGTAACCAGGACCACTGTAAGAGCATCCCCCTGTAAAAAGGACCGTAGAGATTTAACTTGCCTCCAGGCCTGGGGCTGCCAGCACAAGAAAGCCATGGAGCTGCTGGAGCAGGTCCAGAGGAGGCCACAAAGGTGCTCAGAGGCTGAAGCACCTCTCCTACAAAGAAGGGCTGAGGGAGCTGGGCTTGTTCAGCCTGGAGAAGAGAAGGCTCTGGGGAGACCTCATTGTGGTGTTCCAGTACCTGAAAGGGGCTTATGAACAGGAGGGAGAGCGACTTTTTACATGGTCCGACAGTGATAGGACTAGGGGGAATGGTTTTAAACTAACAGAGGGGAGATTAAGGTGAGAGGGCAGTGAGGCCCTGGCAAAGGCTGCCCAGAAGCTGCAGCTGCCTCATCCCAGCTTGATCCAGTGGGTGGCAGCCAGCCCACAGCAGGGGTTGGGACTGGGTGGGCTTTAAGGTCCCCTCCAACCCAAGCCATGCTATGATTCTGTGATTCTATGAACTACTTCAGTTTAAAAACTGACTTGGCCAAGTAAATACAATCTATGCCGACAGCACCGCTGGTGGAGTAAGCTGTGTGCTGTGAAATGCGCAGTGTTTCTTCTGTAGTGTTTCCTGTAAAACAAAACACCGTTTGGAAAATGCTTGATTAGACTTTAACTGGAGGAATCCATCTACTCACTGACAGCTTTGCTGCCACTGAAGTCTCCTAGCCCTCGTGTTCTTGATCGAGAGACAAAATGCTTTGTAAATGTACCTGACTGCCTCTCATGTAAGCCAAGCGAGTGTACTCTGTCTGCAGTCTTCTGAGTCATCAGGGTGAAAGCATTGACTGTTCATTCTCCAGAGTCAGGATGACAAATGCCATTCCGCTGGCAATAACTTCCATGCTGCTGGCATGTTCTCTGGGCAAAATCACACAGCAGCGCGAGACTTCAATGCAGCCAAAGCAGCAGGTGCAGACACGAGGCCACTGATTTCATTGTTCTCTGTCTTTGATGGAGCTCTGAGCTGTCTTGCGGTGTTTACAAAATAAGCCATCAAGAGAGCAGAGGTGTCAACAGCTGGATCAGCTTTGAGGAGAGCAGAAAGGACAACGGCAATGCAGGAGGGAGGCTTTGATTGCCTTGCAGCGGCCGCAGGGAGCATCCACACAATCATTAACACCAGCAAGCTCTGTATTTATTTAATCTTGGTTAACAAACCATGCAGTCTGTGGGAGAGGTGAGTGAAAAGCTGCTTGTTCTTTTCACATACCTCTGCCCTGAAATTGGAGGTAGGGTTACACACAGCGAACAGCAAGAGAGGCCCTCTGCATTGTTTTTACTTTCCTCCTGCAATGCCCCAAATGCCAATTCCTATCAAACAATAATGAGAATGCCAATTTGCCCTATTTCTGTTGTATTTTGCATTCATTGGGGTCACGGATATGCCTAGCAAAACTGTAATTACAGATTATTACAAACAGCAAGGAGCGATGGCCTCTCATTCACAAGAGCACACAGGGCATTGGCATCCTTCCCTTTAAACCTAGGCCCCTGCTTCGAGCCAGAGTTGTTGGATGATGAATTTTTGTTGCTGCCATTAATGCTTTTACCACTTTTCAGATAAGAAGCCAGTTAACCCAGGAGCACAGTTTAAAACTGGAGGCCTTCCAGCGCACTGACGAACTGCCGCGTCAAGTTTATGACCTGGAAGCTGTGGTTTCCCAGAGGAACACGATTGCAGGTAAAGACAGATTACATGTTGCAGCCTGCTTTCTTGGGGCAGTAAGTCTTATGAGCCATGCGGCCACCTCCCCAGGTCCCTCCTTAACCTCTGAACCAATTGGCAACTTCAGCCAAGTATGAAAGAAGACACTTCCTCCTAATGAAAGTGTACAGGTAGGAGAGAAAGACCTAAATCACTCTTGAGGAAAAGTCAGAACTCAGGAGCTATCTATAGGCCTTCCTTCCCTGCAGCTGCTCAAGCAGCACAAGGAACACCGAGTCCCAAGTCAATAGCTGTAAACCCCAGCTTGTGTCATCTTTGGCGCTGTAAGAATATCATGGGAAACATGAGGGGGGCTGCATTCAGGGGAGGAGGCAATTAAGAAACCAAGGGTCCCAAGAGGTAGGAAATCAGACTTCATGAGTGGCTCTGGTCCTCAGGCAGCTTGCTTATCAGTCACCTGGGGCAGCCAAACAAGTTGGTACATTGGGAATTTGATGAGATGATGCCTGTGATTGCATCTTCAGAGGAGATCAAAACAGCGGTGACAACTTTCCAGCCCTTAGCTGACTAAACTTAAAGATTTACCAAAAATCTTCTCTGCTGTTTGTGTTTTATTTTTATTATTATTATTATTTTTTTTTAACAATGCTTACATAATTCAAGTAGCTTGGAACACAAGTATTTCTTCTCCTACCTGCCTAATGCTACTTCTACTGCTGCTTTTCTCTGTGCTGCCAAAATCCTACTGACTCTTCAGTCTGACAAACTCACACAGATGATGGGAGATACCTGAATTTCTCATCAATTAATTTCTCATCAATTAAAGAGGAAAAAAAAACAGCAGTGCTCTTCCAAGGCAAGGCTGCTTTGGAAGCTGGGCACGCCACCTCCAGGAACTGCCTGCACAGACTTCAGCTAGTTTATTAGAACAGAACCACAGACTGGTTTGGAGAAACCTGTAAGGATGAAGATGAATTCACCAGAGCATTCAGTGTCACTGGGAACACACCATTAACCCTCCCCACCTGCATCTTTTGATCTTGGCTTTCAACAGGACCAAAAAAGCCAGACCTGTGGGGAAGATAAATGCATATAATGGGGCAAAGCTGGGGAAAGCGAGATTTTTTTTTGCTTCACTGACCTGTCTCCTGTTTTCGTTCTGCCTTGTGTCAAGATCATATATAAACAAACCACCTCTTCCAGTCTAAGAAGCAGGATATCATTAGTACTACCCTGAGCATTCACAGATTCCCCCCCACCTTTTTTTTTTTTTTTTTTCCCCTCCATTTTGCTAGAGATCAGAAACTAGAGCTTTGGCATTTACTCAAGTCTCACTTTAACTCTGTCTTGTCAATAATGCTCCAGGTTCTGCAGCTCAGGCCCAGAGCAACAAGCTTTCAGCACCCACACAGCTTGAGGATTGCAAACAGAACCCTCTGAATCCTGACCCAAGAAGCAGCACTGCAAGAAGAAGAAACACTCAGAGACCAAAGACGGTAAGAAACACTGGTGCTGGTGATAGCAGTGTGACACGGCTGCAAAGCAAGTAACTCATTTGCAGGCTGTGGTTTGCATATACACCCAGGCAGGTGTCATCCGTCCCTCTACAGATTTATCTTTAAGGGCAAGGGGACCCTTTTGTACGACCAGCCAACAGGAAAAAGTGTTCCACTCAATTTTTCACACAGCTGACTAATGGAGGGGCTTGGCGGTGGCAGCATTTAGCTGGCAATGGCCCAGGAAGCTCCCCCCAGCCCCAGCCTGGAGTACCATGCCATGGCCAGTGACCCTTTCCTTATGTTGCTTGTGCTTTCAGGTACCTAGCAGATGGAAGCAGAGCACAGCAGACAGGCTGCTACACCTTAGTGAAAAGGTTCTTCCTACCACCTTCACGCAGCTACAGGAACACAGGCAGGCCCAGAAGTAAACCTGAATCTATCTTTAATCAGGCCAGGGCGTTTTAGAACTTATCCCTGAGTTGGCAGCCATGAAGTGAGAGAAGCACAATGCGCACACTGATCAAAGGGAGGCAGGAACCCTCCAGAGCTGTGTGTGTGTACTTCAATGGTTTGGGATGCAGTGCCCAGAACCAGCTGCTGTCAGCTAACCTGCTGACTGCTTTGGGTACCGGGTGGCCCTCCTGAGCAAGAGCAGCACTGCACAGCATGACAAGGACACCAGTCAAAGCTAAATGGCTTCCTTTTACTGTGGTAACCTTGGAACATGGCAGTGTAAAGCATAGCTAAATTCTCAGAACAAAAAAGTCTTGGCTTTTTTTTTTTTT
>VXAV01002384.1:75074-87297 GCA_013399715.1 Alectura lathami | reverse complement strand
AAAAGCTGCTTCCCTATAGCAACCCTTGAACACCACATCCTGCCCAGTAACTGCCTTCACCCCAGAGGTTGCTGCCTGCACAATGAACCTTGAATGTTTGAAGATGAGTCAGAAACATCAGCATCTCTGCCTTCCCTAGAACATTCCCCTTCTTCCCTCTAGAAAGGGGAAGAGCAGCTCCTTGCACAATGCTACACTACTGGAAGGTAAGAGAGAAAACTGCATAGTTCATGCTCCATTATCTTCATTTCTCCTGCATATAAAAAAGAAAAAAAAAAAAAACAAACCACTTGCTTTTCCTTTCTTTTATAACCTTTTTAAGCCAATAAAGGAGTCAAAGCTGTTATTGGAGACGTGTCAAATCATACTGCCTTTCAGCATCTAGATGCTGGCTGCTAGATGTGGACGTGAGTAACTTGACACCTCAGTACTCATTTATAAATAACCAAGACCTAGAATTAAAATTCTGGCAACCCTTAACAGCATTGCATGGGATAAACACCAATGGAACTCTGACTGTTGCTAGAAACACTGTAGTATTTAGGGAGCCCTTGCCGAAGAAGCTATCAAATGTGAGCAGAGCCCACCCCAGGAACCAAAAGCCAGTTTAGAAGTAGAATGATATCCCCAGGAAGAAGCAATTACATACTGCTGCAGGGGCAAAAAGCAAAGGGCTGTCTCAGGATAAGCGCAGCATCCTGACAAAACACTTCTGGATCTCAACACAGCAAATTCAAAGATGATGCCAAGATGAATTTTGAATGAATGCTGGACCTGGAAATGACACCCTCCAAACGCAGCAGTGACACAAGGCTGGTACCATAGGGATAAACAACTCTGCACAGGCTTTCAGGGCTGCACTGTAACAAAAACTTTATGCACTCCTCGACTGTGTGGTCTAATGGATGACTCTCTGGAAAGCACAGTAATTTTAAACACACCAGGAAGCTCTAGGTTTCCTCTGTTTCCACACAGCCTTTCCAGAAAGGCAAGTACTGGAGGTTTTGCAGATTTCTCTTAACATTAGACAGAACTACGCCAGCACTGCCCTTGTGACACATTCACACTCCGCTTCTCACAAAGCCACGGAGGTCACTGTGTGAAGCTGCTGACATTAGTGCGCTAAGAGCTGTTCATAGTTTCAGTCCATGTGTGGCTATGGAACTGCACACCCTCTGGTCTCTTTCTCAAGCACACTCTGACAATCATTTCCTAGCAAGTGCCCTCATCTTTTGTGTCATCAGGAGAGAAATAAGGTCTAGAACAATACCTTTTTTTTTTTTTTTAAATTAACAAATGCTGTCATGTAGGGGGGTCATTAATAGCCTGCCAGGAGGCACAGACTGCAGCCCCTCTTCCACCTTCATGCAGCATTATGAATCATAGAAGCATTTGGGTTGGAAGGGCCTTTTTAAGGCCATCCAGTCCAACTCCCCTGCAGGGAACAGGGACACCTACAGCTGGATCAGGTTGCTCAGAGCCTTGTCCAGCCTGACCCTGAAGGTCTCCAGGGACAGGGCATCCACCGCCTCTCTAGGCAACAATGAGCTCTGCTACTGGAAAGGGGAGCATAACACATCAGACCTACCTGTTCCACTTGTGGCAACCTGTAATAAATACCTTGTTATGCTTTGGCTTTCAGGCGAGAACAGGGTTAATCTAACAGAAAACATGGCCCAAACGAGAACTTTCTTGAAGACAATTCCAAATCTGAATCAGTATTTTGCACACACCAAGTGCAAGCTTAACACTATTTCAGAGAGCTACATTAACTCATCCAGCCTTTTATTCCCCTGCTCTCCCCAGCGATCAGCTGCTGCAGAAAACAGCTCTTATCTCCAGAAACTTGGCAGACAGTCACGCTCACATCAAAGAAAGTTTACAAGTAAAATTCCATTCAACAGATTTTATTTATCAATTTGGTTTTATGATTACAACTGTTTCAGTTTCCTTCCACTGAAGACAAAACAAACTTTTACAGCAACACTTGCGAAGAACATTCATAACAGCTTGATATTTGCACAATTGGCTTGAAGAAAAAGCCAGATAACTTGAAGAGTCACTACAGTTCAGTGCCTAAAACTGATTTAGGGGCAAATACAACTACAGGTCTATGAGCTACCTTCCACTTCAAAACACAAGGCCGAGAAAAACTGCAAGTTGTTACTTCAGGTGATTTGCTACTACACATCCCAGATCAGCTGATGCTGCAGTTTTGCAAAGGAGCAACTCATTTCTGCAGTGAGGCAGCCAAGCACATAGCGGAGATGTGAACCCAGCCTCCCCTCCCCCAGACAACAAAGCAGGAAAAACCCCAGCCACAGCTCTGCCAGCTGCAGATGACACCTTGTTGGCAAGGCGAGTGAGCAAGCAGCGTGCAGTGCGGGCCTTCCAGAACACAGCTGAACCGAAGCAGTGCAAGAAGCTTGCACGTCAGAGATCCTGGGCTTCCAAAAGTAATGGAAAGTAGCAGTTGCTGGCACCAAGAAAAATTTAGTAACTAAGGCAAGGTATCCCTTTTACCCTTTTTAAAAAAAAATTGAGGCAAAATTCAGCAATTTTAAGGCACTTGAAAAATGATCTTAGCTTGCTTTACCAGCATGCTTTACAACTTACATCAGAATCAGCATAGCTCCTGAATAAGCGTTTTAACAACATTTTACCGCGTAAAAACTTCTTTTTTGAGGCAAAGTCTTCCATGCTATGAAGTGTTCTGTAGCATTTTTCTGTGAGTTTCCCCAAAGATAGCCCTTGGAGGCCAAAAACATATACTAGGAATATAGCCTGCTGAGCTGAGAACTCTGTTGCACTTCAGCAATTTTTTGCTCACTTCAAAGCACAGAATACAAGCTCATGGATATCTTTTTCAAACAAGTAAGTGTAATAAAATAGTTCTGAGATAGGGAAAGGGCAGATTAAGTGATTTCACACTAAGGCCAAGGATATACCACCTAACTCACACACTGTTGCTGGAAGCTGGCTGCCCACTTCTGTTTTAATAAACCTGAGCTGATTGTCTTAGTTTAGAAAACCACAAGCTGACGAACTCAAGGATACAGTACTGGTGAATAACCTCTGTAGTTCATAGTCATCTGAGATCTCGATGCAGCACAACAGAAACAATACCACTCAAACGAGAAGAAACAAAAAAGCAACTGTGCACTTGAGTAACTTGCAACTTGATTTGCTTGATATCTAAGCTATGCTGCCACGACGACTACCTGCATTAATGCCATCCTTTTGTTGCATTGGTGCCAAATTCTGGCCAGATCAGAGCTAGTGAGACAGTGCTACAGATCATCCTGAAGTTGATGATCAAGGGGTATCATCAGAAGCTGCTATCACGTGCTACAGCCACCACTTCATTTTATCTGTGCTGCAGTTTTTCCTGTGGGCTCATTTCTGAAGGTGTTCAAGTAGATCTACAGCAGGGACGACGTACCTTTGCACTCAGATCACAGGGGTGATCCAGCCAAGGGAAAAAAAGAAAAAATATGCATTTGGCTGAATACATTTCTTTAACCAGTTCACTGCAGGGTCATACAAACCTGATACCAGGAATGAGGCTGGGGAAAGAAACAGTCCTGGCAGTACCAGGACTGCAGTCCTGGCTCGGATCAACTCAGATCCTCTCACTACACTGAACTGCTCCTGCAGCAAGCAGACATACAGGAACATTAAAAAAAAAGTTGCAACAAGCAAGCTTCAGAACCATTTGAATAAAAGAAAGTCAGGATTTCCCCAAACACTGGTATTTCAAGTACAAATGTAAATTGTTGCTTTTTTATATGGGGAGTGAACTGTACTTACTCTATCACTTCAGTTTCATGGTTGGCCTTTGCATGCCAGAACAAAAAGGTAACAACTTAAAGCTAGTTTGCAGCTGAACGCTGCTGTACCATGCTCCCTCTCCCTCAGACAAGATCAGTACAGGGCAGTTATTCAGTGTAGAAGATCTGAAACTGGAATGCTCAACTTACACAAACTGCTTTCATTCTCCTCTGTAAAGCTAACACCCAATAGTTTTACTCATCTTTGAGACACGTGGGACACTTTTGCACCCTACTGATTTTTAGTCTTTTAAGGCACTAATCTTCATTTCCTCTTTACGAGGATTATCCATACATCCCCTCTCCACCTTCAACACTAGCTGGAAAGGGCATGGGATTTCTGTTTGGAATGCAGTATTTTATCAGGCAACCTTTTCTCTTGTGTAAAAGAAAAAAAAAAAAAAAAGCAGGTTCTTTGATTCCGCTAAGACATTATCTACTTCTACAATTTTGTTCACTTTTCTAGCAGCACACTGTGTGAGTCACAAGCTAGTATAAATGGTTTTTCACTCCCTGAAGTCAGTCCCCAACAACACACACCTTAACAGAACTGAAGGGATACTTTATCAAACGTTGATTAACTTAGCCTTCACAATAAGTCATGAGATTGTCTGCTCAAGACAGTGTTGCCACTGATTAAGAATCTCTGAATGTCTACATTTGGCATATCAAAAAAAAGTCCCACAGCAGCAGCCACTAAAGAAAAGACAGCCATTAGAACCCATGCAGAATATTGCAAGTAATCCTGTTGGAGAGATTCGTATTACCTCGTGCCAAGTATCATGTTGCAAAAATATTCTTTTGAAGTCTTCTTAAAGAGATTTAAAGGATATTATGAACTGCTGTCTTCCACGAGCAACAGAAAATATTTTGGTTCAGTGAACTACAGGTGTTGGGCTACTAGTCCATTATCAAGTGGCAGGTCCTAAAGTGTGTGATAGTTTCGGTCTTTCGACCTGCAGAATTTGTACAGAAAGAAAATTACAGCTTGCAGGCCCAGAACAAGGACAATTCCACCTATGAAACTGGCAGCATCAAAAGTAGACTTGCGTGAAGAGGGTGCAGGAGTCACAGTAGCATTTGTACCTGTCAAACAACACACGGCAGTTAAGAGCTCACGATGCTTGCAGTTCCACAGATTGTAGCACTGGCCTCCTCATATTAAGATTACTCAGATAAAAACATGCCAACACCAATTAAAAAAATAAAAATTGAAGTAAAGTTATGTCAGCAGCTGCATTCAGGCAAGTGATATGGGACACATGGCTCTAGAAGCAACAGGCACCTACTGCTGACCACTTAAAGAGCTTTAAAACATCAGAGCTTCTCAGGTCTGATGCTGAAATAGAATCCTACAACTCATTCCCATCACTAGATGCTCGCCCCCACCCCTTTTTTTCTTTTTTAAATATTAAACTATACTAATAATTGCCATTACCTGGAGCACTGGTTGTTGTGGTGGCTGAAGTAACGGTAGTTGTAGATACAGGAGCATGTGTCGTTGCATTGGTGATGTTGGCTGATTGAGAGAAAACTTAATTCAGACAGTCTGTACATACCATAAGCTTCAAGAGCGAAGTCTGCAAATATTTAAGTTCTTACAAAATGATTTGTCTCATTTTGCTTCCACAAGAATAAGCTCTGATCTCAGACTGCACCCCACATAATTCAGATGTTCAGCTGCATGGCATTAAGCCAAGTTTCTGCAACAGGGATTTATTTTTTGAAACATACGGCCTGACCACGCCACTGTTACCCAAACATCTCAAAGTTCTCCACACATCAGAGTGGTTTGTCACTTAGACAAAAAACATTTTTCTTATACATGTTGGTATTTGAATAAGAATCAGGACAGCTGCTTCAAGACAACTGAGAACCTGCATCAAGGCAAAAAACCTTTCACTAACTAGCCTTTCAAATCAGCTAGTATTTACCGTACTTAACTGTACTGTCTCTAGACAGGAGATAAACACAGGATACCAAAAACTTTCCTTAAAAATTCATTAACTGCCAACGACATCACTGGAATATGCAAACACACACCTGTATTTAGACTGTCTTCTAACAGCTCTTTGCTTATCAAGACAGAACTGTGGGTCTTTGACCTTCCCCACCCCACAAGATTGGTATTACTAAGAATTAATAAGTATTCCACTGTGTACCTGGAACAAGTGCCAACATTTGTTCTTTTACTCACAGCTAAACATCATCTCACTGTATGCTGAGCTGTTGCCAGCCTAATCAAGTACCACTTCGAGTTACCTGCCAGCTCCTTTAAGCAGCAGATGCTTTCAAAGACAAGATTTTTAGAACTTCAATGTTAGGATGGTGGCACATGGAAGAAGAAAAATGCATAGTGCACAAGAAATGCATAGGGCATGTATAGTACAGTGCAACGTACAGCGCACTACCACTGTCACTATACCCTCAGGTCCAAGCAGCTGTTCACTATGTGATCCCAGGCATCCTCTCACCACCCCACCAGGCCATGTTTCTTCCCGTTACCTATAGTGGGATGAGCTGTGGTGGCAGAACCGGCCGTCGTAGCATTGGAAGACGCCGTGGTAGTATTGGAAGGTGATGCTGTAGTATTGGAAGATGGCGTGGTAGCATTGGTAAGGGGAACAAGTGTAGCAGCTAGGAAGGAATAACAAGCTGTGTTAAAAATATTAATGACAGTATTTAACTAAAGAAAAGCAGCAGGCTGAGTTCTGGGGATTCATATGTAACACTGAATTCTGTTGTAGCTCTGGTTTGAAGTTACAAAGTGGCTGAACGTTCAGCTCACCACACTGACAGCACAAGTTGCACAAATGAATAGATGAAAAAAAATTGTCACAGGCAGTACAAGCAAGCCAGCGCAACCTCACAGTGCAGGTCTGAATACAACATCCCTGTTGACTACAACCACAGCTCCTCAGAGCAAACAGAAGGGAGAACAGCCCTACTGCACAAGAGAACTGCGCAGGTTTTACAGAACACAAAGCCAGGTAATCAGCACTGCTTTCCAAGTGAACCTGACCTACTAAGGTCAACTAGAAATCAGAGCCGTCAGGCAGCCAGAGGTGGAGGTGGGGACGAGGACATCCTCAGGAATGTGAAAGTTTAACTAAAGCTCTCTGTCCTGAGGGCTGTTGGTACTGTAGGTATAGAAACTCTAGTGAAGAGCTTTCTAGAAGTTACTGTATTAACAGAGCTAATCCCACACGCGCAGCTCACCTAAATTGCTGCTTGACCATACTGTGAACACTCCTGTCGCAGCAAGCTTCCTGCCAAAACACCATTATGTCCAGAAGCCTTTAGAACTCAGGGTCATTTAATTTTTTTTCAGCATCTTGAAGCAATTCGGTATGGTGGGAAACCAGAGTAGCCTGATTCTACACAGACAGGTTGGGCACACCAGAATCTACACCCCCTTTGGTTCCAGTTTAGGTCCATCTTCATGTTCTTCCATGTCAACCCCCTAACATAGGGCTGAGCCATGACACCATCTCACTGGACATCACAGTATGGATGTCCATCACCAATTTAACTCTTCCACAGTGCCTATGAAAACCAAGTACCTGTTTGTAGAGCAGGAGGAATCAGTCACAGCTGGGGAAGGGAGGGGAGGCTGGTGAGGAGAGCTGTCACATTGCTGTCCCCAGCTGCCTGCATTACAGGCAGTGGATTTCAGCTGGCATACAGAGAATAACCAGCACCAGCTGACCCAGGCACACTGACCCCCCCCAGCCCAGCCAGGCTACGTGGGCAGAGGCCAGGATGGACAAGTTGGGCAGCAGACAGCTCCTGGATGCAGTGCTACCACCCTGCCCATTTACAGCCCCAGCACTCCCATGGCAACACTGCTCCCTGCCAGCTCCCTGCGCAGAAGGAGGCCAGATGCAACATGATACAGGCTGCACCGTGAAGTCACTGTTCAGGGCACACCAGCTTCCAGCTACTTCGGACAATGGCGAGCTGACGAGGTATGCAGGGTGCTCTGATACCAACTAAGACTCTCTACTGAAGGTCACAGTTAAATTCCCTTGCACTGGCAAAAGCTAAACACAACGTCCCGATAGCCTCACTATGAGTTTAATGTGAGCAGACAGTAGACATGCCACTCCTAGGTATGGAGCAAGGCATTTTAATGGCATGCTATTTTTGGAATTTTCCACTGATTTTAACTCCTGATTAAGGAGCAGTTGGCACAATTGTAGAAGCGATACAGAAGTTCAAGTCCAGCAGCATTACTTCTGACTGGCTGCTACCACCACAAGCAGCATGAAAGCTTCGTCTCTGTTGGTATGAGCCAGCCTCTTCCAGCAGCGCTCCTGAACTAATCCAGACAAGAGCACTAAGAAATTTCATTTACTCTCCTGCATCTTAAAGCCACAAAACCCTATTTTAAAATCCACTTCTTGTCAGCTTTCAGAAGATGATTAGGGAGCTTCCACAAAAGCAAAGTTCTAGATTTAATCTAAATTATTCATACACCACAAATCTGCTTTGCACAGCAGGCACACGTTAATGAAGAGCATAAAGCAGATATGCAACCAAGCACACACCTAGCATGACGGTTTTACTTTGTGCACTTCTGTAACAGACCCTGCATTTCAGGATTGCCCAGAGAGCTCTGAAGGTAACAATTAAAATTAGAAGGTTTGTAATTTTCTCCCCCATTTGCAACATCTCAGATGAAGCAGTGCACTTCGCATGTGAAACATTTTTTGTTTAATATGAAGCTTACTCTTGTGAAGATACTGAGAAGTTCCTTAACACCTTTAAGGTGCTTCTAAATAGGACTGGCTGTATCAAACAGCAAATTCTCATCTCAGAAACCTGGACAGTAGCCAAAGAGACATGTCTATTAAAACATGTTCTTGAAACAACAGCAGCAGCTACTGAATGCACAATGAAATTGTGTATTGTGATGTCACATCACAGGCTTAAGCTGGAAGCAAAGGGCTTACATACTTGTACAAGCAAATGTTGATTGCAGAAGGCATTAACAAAGTTCAACAGATTAAGAAATTGCAAATGAGACTGCTACACTTCAGATATTTAGCTTCCATATTGTTTAAATACTTACATGAACACAGATTTTCAATGGTACAATTCCTGTATTTCTCAGTACTTGTTTCTGTTCCATTTACACAGATGGGTTCTGTCAGAAAAGGAAAGACAAGAATACCTGTATCAGCAGAATTTAGAAAAAAAAAGCATTTAGAGCTTGTTCTTAAATGCTAATAAACTCTCCTCAGGGTAAACTAAACACCATCTTCTAGCCAGGATGGCATTAAAACCACTTCAGCATTTATAATGTTATAATACCTCAGTACTAATTATTAGAATTACAGAGCTTTCTGTATATTCTTGCACTACAGTTATTCTATCACATTTAAGCAATATGCATACATGGGTGAACAATATTTTGCTCTAACAGTATACATTAATACTTTTTAAGGCCTATAACATTAGTGTTTCTACTATTTGTGATACTCAATGTCTCACATCTCTGTGAAAAAAGCATAAAATTCTTGCTGTCTTAAGAATTCTACATGTAGGTAAAAACTTAGCTCCAGCTTTTTGACAGAACCTTGACATCAAGGCATCAGTTTCTTATTCATGGCCTCAGATTTTACCCTTCCTCCCAACAAAGTTACTTCAAACACCCAAGAGATCTGTGTATGTGTCTGCTGGTCAGACAGCATGCGCAGGATTTCCAAGAGCATCTTCCTAGAAAAGACACTTGTACTGGACAAGTAGCATCCAAAATCCTTTTCATCAGTTCTGAACCATCTCAGCTTTCATACATAACCCATCTACAATACCATTATTACCGTCAAGCCATCCTCTCCTCTCATCTCTCCCCACCTCACTACAAAAGTACAAATGATTCTCCTTAGACTACTTATGTGGTCTTCATGTGACTTTATCAACAAGAGAGTACCGGAGGCCACCTGAAGGTATTTACATCCACCTCCCCTACAATGGGGAACAGGAAGCTCTGAATGAGGCCAGCTAATGCTTTACATTTTGGGGGCTCTATGTCCCTTCCAGGGGGTTGCAGTTCTTCGTTTCAGGAGCACTACTCTTAACTAAGCTCGTTGAAGGGGCTCCTTTCCCTCACTGCATTTCAGCTCAGGACTAGTGGCTGTGACCAGGTCTACGGTGTAACCTCAAAAGGGACAGGAGCATCGGGATGCTGTCGGAATCCACTCCCGACTCCTTAACAACACACCCAGGTGACTAGTTTGCTCTGCTGACATTCCAAACCTTCCAGAAAGCATTAGCTAATCCACAGCACAAGCCTCACAAACCTGGGATTATTCTGAGCATCTTCTGTCTCTGCAGAAGAGCTTCACATTTGCTCAGCAATGGATACATGGTGGAGTTGCTGCTCCACAAGGTTATCACACAGAGCAGTCTGTTTGCTATAGTGCACATCAGCGCAGGTGGGCTGGGTCTAGCTGGGTTAGGGGACCTGCGCTGCGCGCTCTCCTTACCTTCACACACGACCCACGTGCAGCCTGTTCCATGTGTGTCATTGCCATTGCACAAACTGCAGGTAGAAAAATTTCCACAGACGTCTGGAAAAAAGCCCAAGAAAAAAAATACAGATGCACTGATTAGGACAAAATCACCACTGAAAAGAGCAAGCTCACCCATAGAAACAGTTCTGCATAAAGTCTCACATACGGATTTCCTGGGTTAAGGCACAATCCTTCTCACTGAGATGACTGCTCCTAAAAGCTGACATTTGCACTGGTGTACTGTCAAACACATTTGTATTTCCCTGCCAACACAACTGGTACTCCAATGCCAGACCTCACATGCACCAAGATTATGCCTCAAGTAAACTAATTATGGTGAGCCTGGACAGACAACAAAAAATATATACTGCTCTAACGAAGTGAGTGAAGTCCACCAAACTAACACCGCAGAAATTCACTGAAACCTCTGATGGTAAGAGTTGGGTTCCTTTGGATTATGCTCCTCTGTTAAGTAACACAGCCAGCTATAAAAAAACCCTGCAGCAGAACGCAGATCAAGTACAGGAAATAAATACAAGAACTTGGAGGACATCACATACAAATGCATACAAAGGAAAGCAGAAAGTCCGCCTATCCCTATTTTGATCACAGCAGAAGCCAGGCACCTAACCAGTCCAGCTGCTTTTTTATGTCAACCTCAAACATTGTTGCCTTAAAACCACAATGTCAGCACATCCAGTATCTGGATCAAATAAATTCTTCCCCCAGTCTACAATTTCACTGCCTTAGTTTTGAATAGGACTTGCCCATACTGTCGTATTAAAAAAGCGAACGCAGAAATCCTTACACCACGCTCTCCAGCTGGTTCCACACAACACCCAACTACTCCATGCACCTATGGCTGACCTTTCCCTTCTCTCCATTCTGCTCCCCAGTGAGGGAAACCCATCTGGGCACAGATTGCATAGAATCACAGAATGGTTTGGGTTGGAAGGGGCCTTAAAGATCGTCTAACTCCAACCCCCCTGCCATGGGCAGGGACACCTCCCACTAGACCAGGCTGCTCAGAGCCCCATCCAGCCTGGCCTTGACTTCTGGCAATCAAGACAACAACCAGAAATGCATCAGCTCTCTAACCTCAGTATTCTGGTTATTTGAGTTATGCTTGGACACTGCTGGCCCTTCTGCTGGGTATGGCAGGATCAGGCTAGAAATGCTCCTGCTTCACAAGAGGACAGTCAGCTAACACCAGATGCTGAAGGACTTTCAGTTTCCTTTTCAACTAAGACTCCCGTGGGAGAGGAACAGATTTTCAAAACGAAAGGATCAAGGGACCACTCTAAAATCACAGCAGAAGGTTTCAAGAATGCACCGTCAACTGAGTTATTCTGCTTCAGAACCAGCTGTGAGGGCTCAGATCTCCTCCGGCTACGAAAGCCTCTCTTAGGGTCTCTCTATATGGGGTTACAGCAAGCTACCCAGATTCAGGCGATGACTCATTTCTCACTGTGGTACCGCGACCTCGGATCTCAGCAGCAGGCAAGGGGCCGCCTGCTCCCAAGACAGAACTGTTAGCTGCACCGCTTCTTCCAGACGGTGAGCCTGGGGCTCTCCCCGACGCTCGGGGCGGGGGCGCGACGGAGCCCGCCCGTCCTGCCGGACCCACACTGCCCTCTCCTGCTGCACCGGGGAGGCCGCTGCCTCCCGTCCCCAACGGCCCCCGAGCGGCTCACGGGCACGGCAGAGCGATCTGCAAGCGCTTTCCGAAGCGATCTGAGGGGGTCTTCCCAAGCAGAGGCTGCTTTTCCCTCCGCTTTTTGTGCTGTGCTCTGTGGTTCTTCGCAGCGCAAATACTTTGGCAAACAGCTCGTGAACACGGAAGAAAAAAAAAAAAAAAGAGATGAACCCACACGA
>VXAV01002384.1:61896-74214 GCA_013399715.1 Alectura lathami | reverse complement strand
CCGTGAGGGGGCGGGGCGGAGTGGCAGTTGTGGTGCCTCAGGCCGTTAACGGCTGCCGGGGCGGGGCGGTTGTGGGCGGCCGCGGGCGGTGCCTGCCTTGCTGAACGGCCGCTGCAGCGGGGGACGGGAGTGAGGCGGGGAGCAGGCTGGCAGCCCGCAGGCAGGGACAGTGAGATCGTGAAGAGAAATCTGTCCCGGCGCGGGGAGCGCACGGTCACGGGCGGCACTGTCACGCGTGTCAGCTCCAGAGCACCTGGAGACAGGCGTCTGGGGAGCCCATCCTTCTCGTCTGGCTTCCAGGGGGTTTCCCTCTTGCCTGTGTTTTTTTCCTGTCTGTGTCCTTTCCTTTCCCTTAAGGCAACTTGAATCAACATATGTCATCAGCGGCGGGCTCTGCAAATAAAAATGTTTGCAAATCTGCCTCAGCATCTTGTGCAGTGCCAGCATGGGCAAATGTTGGGAAACCAAGGCAAACACGCGTGGTTGTTCTAATAAAGGAGAGCCAGGCTGAAGGTACAAAGCAAATTTTAGCGTGGTTCTGATTTGAGAAAGGAGTGAAAGGAAAGATGAATGGGAAGGATAAAATCGGGAAGATTTCCCTGCTTCTCTTCAGCATGAGCTGTGCTTGCACAGTGAAGGGGAGGAAGCTGCCAGGTAGATGAACTTCAGCTTAACGTTCCATTTTCCTTTCTTCCCTGGTGGTGGTGCATTGCCAAGAGACCGCAACAACAGCAGGAGCTTAGGCAAGCCACCGAGTGTGGTGGCTGTGTGAGCTCAGGAAGGCTCTGGAGGATCACAGTCACTCGGCTGAAGTTTCTCTCGAAGCTACTATGCAGTGTGCAGGATGGCTCGTGCATTGCCTTCCTGCAGAGGAGTCTTGCAGGGAAAGTATAAAAAAGGGGCTGCAAAGAAAACAGCAGAGGAAATGGAAGTGTACACAGGCACCTCTTGGAAGCTGCAGCGAGATGACCTGGAGCGTCTTGTTGGGTGTGAATGTCAGTGGCATTTGAATTCAGTTCTGGAAAGTGATACGGGTAGAGAAGGCACGCTCACTGTAGTGGCCTTTCAGCCTCCACGTGCTTTTCTTGGAGTGCCGGTGCGACTTAGCTCAGTTACTCCTGCAATATGATTAAAGTTGCTGGCTTTTTAATGGGAATAAATAGTTCTCACATCCGTTACTAAAATACTGCTTTTCTGGTATGACTTTGAATTAGCAGCGTGTAAAACAGAGCAGCATGAATAGATGCTGCAACTTGGAGCGAGCACTGGAGGTGGGAGCTCCTGTGGCTGCCGCCCACCCCTCCTGGCCGTGCCGCAGGGGTCTTCATGTCCCCCTGGGACAAGGACCAAGGATCTACGGCATTCTGCAGGCCTTCATTCAGTGCGTTATCTTGCGATTTCACTACGGATCAGGCATTGTTTGAGCTCAGGCTTTCTCTCTGCCGTTCAGGTGGGTTGTAGCACTAAATCTATTTTCAGCAGTTCCTACAGTGTTTTGTTTTATGAGGCTTAACGTGAAGCATTGTGCCAGCTGTTACTTGCATTTCATGAGGGCAGCTCACTAAACTTCTGTCCTTTGTCGACTGAAAACAAATGGGATCTATGTCAAATGTGATTGATAAAACCCAGTGTGTACACATCTGGAAAACCAAGGAGAAGATAAAGTAGATTAATGCAGATTAAACAGAAGACTACTATCAGGGCAAGAACTACAGCCACAGCTTGTCTCCAGAAGTGAGTGAAAAAAATACGTCTGTCCTGTAATCCTGAGGGCTGGTGGATATCCAAGCAAGTGAAAATGTGGTTTGTCTGGTTTTTCTTCAAGTCAGCATCTTGGGACTTTGTTGAGGAATACAGTCAGCAGGATCACGGCAGTCAGGGTTGTTGTTGTTGGATTTGAAACACCAGCCTTGTCAGTGTGTTCGTTTCTCATTGCACTGTCATGTACTTAGTGGTCAGCAAGGCATTTACCTCTGCTTTGAACGGCAGGACACCAGCACTGCCTTACTGGAAATGTATGTAAAATGCCTGGCAAACATGGGTAAAACCAAAGGGTCTGCAGATGTCCGTCTTAGGGAAACATTTGAAGTGTGAGGGAAGCATGTTTGGAATGTGGGAAATGCCCAGGAATCTCAGCAGATGGCCCTGCATCAGCTGGTGCTGGGCAGGATGTAACGGCAGGGCTTTTGAGGATCTGCTAGGGAAAGCTACTGCTGTTTGGGGTGGTGGCAATGAATGGAAAAAAAAAAAATTAGCAGGTAAACTGAAGGGAACATACATTTGGTTCAATTTGCAAACATTTGTGTTCATTTCCAAAGTGTCATTTCACCTGTGTGGAAAGAGGAGTGTCTGTGAAGTGTAAAGACATGGTGGGTGTTTTAACAGGGAAAATACACCATCTGGACTGGGGCTGGGGTGTTTCATACCGTTGCGTAATGGTGCAAGAAGAGCAGTGACAGGCGAGATGGGGCAGAAGGACAAAACACATCGTCTTTGGCTTGAGGTCAGCAAGATGAGAAAGACTATTCCTTCACTGTTCATCACCCAGAGCTCCTCCAGTGTATCCAACCTGCAGCAACCGCAGAACCAGGGCCAAAGGACACACGCTTTCTTTCAGGTGACCTCCTCACTTCTGGAGGAAGGATTTTACCACAGTTTTGCTGGCAGTGTCCTGTCCTGACCGCTGCAAATACAGTAATTGTGGCTTGCCTGCAGGATCATTATGCCTGAAATTCAAAGCACGTCCTGGCTGTGCTCTCCTCTTCTTGTTAGAATGTTTTCCATGTGGTGTGACTCCAGCTAGTTGTCCCCTGCCCGGTTCGTCATACACCCAGCCCTCGTGCTTTCTGTCAGGTCTGTGATCTTTGGCACTGATGCCTGACGCGAGCAGGCGTTTGCTGCCCTGCAGGATCCCAAACACTGACCATCTCCAGAGCATGAGTTCCTCTGCCCTGTCTGCTGCTCAGGTCAGGTCCTTTGGACTCGAAGCACATGCTGTGCTCTGGCTCAGTCCCCTCTGGGGACACTGTGGACACCGCGGTGCAGCTGTGCTGCAGAGCAGGACTGCTGTGGGTGAGCTGGCTGACAGCGGAGTGCTTTTCCTGCACCCCTGAGCAGAGCCTCCTGAAAATGTGGATGTATTTCAGTGAGGAGTCTGCTTGCTATAGACAGGTCTTGATGCAGAACCAAGTAAACAGAAATGTAATGAGAATTGTCCCTTTAGCATTTTCTCCTACAACCCGTAGAACTAAAATTACTTTCCTGAGTTTTGCCTTCAAATATGTAATTAATGTAATTTAAAGTCCTTGCAAGAAATACAAGCCACTAACCTGCACCCCAGTGCTGAGTTTTGAAGCCATATCCTTTCATAGCATTTTCTTCACTGCTTATGACAAGTAATTTGTCAGGAAATATATTGTTTTATGGAGAAAATACAACACAATCTTTCTGCCTTTGGCACAGAACTATGAAATAAAAATAATTATTTTCTAGACAGTTTGATTGATCTAAAATGTTCCTGCAGAATACTTAGTTCCTGTACACTAGTCTATGTATAGGTGTCAGAATTCTTTAGAAAATGAAGGGAGAAAATGTGTTGACAGCTCCTTAGCTAGCTGCAGGCATATAAATGTATTTTGGGTTAGAGAATATTTTTGTTTTGTACTGTAAGTAAAGAAGAACCTGAGTCCCCGTGTTAACATTAAGGTGTTTGCTATACTCCCTCAGAGCACATGGGATCATGCTAGGTCTGTGCCCTCTTCAGGCACCGCGTTAACCGCTTGCTAAGTGATTTGCTGAATTCATCCCATTTAGCAAAGAAACTTCAGCACACTGCTTTTTCTGAAATCCACAGGCTTAAGCTCAGACAAAACTGGGTCTCTCCTAATACTTTGCTGATTCCTCCTCTCCCATCTTACACTGGCCCTGTTTTGCAGATTTGAGCGGCTCACGCAGAGACCTCAGCGCTGGAGCGAAGGTCACTCCCTCGCCACGGTCTCTGTGGTGCTGGAAATAAAGGCGAGAGAATGTAGCCCTGATGTAGCTCTCAGTGTTGCTGCTCTTTCCTGTGAACTTCAGTGCACTTCCTTGGGCCTCTTTCCAGGCTGCATTGTCATTGTCTTCTTTTAGTGCTTCTCTGCCATCCCCTGCTGAAACCATCAGTGCCCAGGCTCTGCACTGTTCGTCAGAGACACCTGGCACGTAGGAGCTCACCAGCACCAGCAGTCAGTTGTGTTTTGTATATTTGCATCCGCAGGTAAGGTTCCTTTTGTGCAGTAACTTCATAAGCAAGATTTTCCTCTGTTTTAGTGGCAATAATAACTTACAGACAGTTTTGTTACTTGAGACCATCTGTCAAAAATAATTACTTACAACTTACATCTGTTCTAACATTTCTTGTTTTAGCCTGATGTAGCTCAGCCTGACTTCAAGGATGTATAGCAGTCACTGCAGGACCAAATGTATGGTTATTCAGAGAGGCCTGAGTCCTGCAAATACTTTTCTTCTTTCCTCTATATGTATATCTGAGTTACAGCATGCGGGCTGCACCTGGTGTTGGAGCTGTGCTGGGCAGCGGTGCCCCAAGCTGTGCTCTGTGCTCTGTGCAGGTTGCAGTCGAGGCAAAATTTAGCTGAGCTTGGCTGGCTTTATCCCTCTGAGTGTGTATCCATCCAGCCAGCCACCTGTACTTCAGCCGTATATGTGCATCTTATTTGTGTGTCTGCCTGTCACTGTATAATCATACTAATGTATTATCCGTAAGTTGTAGATGGGCACAAGTCTTTTTCTGTACTCGTGTAAAAGTGCTTTTAACAGCCTATGAACACTTCTTAAAGTAAGTCAAAATAACAATTCCAACACGTTCACATGTGCGAGAAGTGCTTCTATGTTTATCTTAAGTGAAAGCCATTGAGGTCTGGAAAAACCTGAGCAGAAAACCGTGCTCTACCTTACAGCATGCAGTGAAACTGGCTGGCGATCAGGGCTGGAAGGTCCCACAGTCCATAACCTTGCAGGCCACTGTGGGCCTTTCGTTGTGCGTTGGTACGGCTTCCAGCTGCTGGAGAACCTCTGTGCCCTCAATCAGTTGCCTGCAGCAGGGAGGAAGAGCAGCTCTGATCTGCCTTTGCTGCCTGAGTGGCATCCCACGTCCCTGGAGCCAGCTCTGCAGCTGCTGCGGGGCCATAGCAAAGCCAAGCAGGCTGTGCTCTGTAAAAGATTATTCTTCGCCGTGGGGTAACAAATGCAATCAGTTCTTGATTAAATAGCTGCTAATTAGCATTTTAGGAGATATGAAAGCACTATGAGTTACTGCAGTTACTTTTATTGAAAGAAGTAAGCCTTGTACCCGACTTTTGAGGAGAAAGAAGTAAAAAACATGCTATCAGAAGTGGCAGTAACTGAACTTTTCCTCTGTTTTGAAAGTGAGGTGGCTAACAGAGAAAATGTTTTCCAGCTTCTCTAGATGTTGATTAAGAGCTTGTCCTGCAGAGATTAGCCTTGTAACGGAAGTCAGTTATGCTCAAGGATCCTGCACCTTCCAGATTACACAGAGCTGGTGGCCAGGCAGGTAAACAGCATGTGAGAGAAATCTATCCAGCCAGCTATCACACTTGGTTTGTTCTCTGTAGGTTAGGCAGTTGTGCTTTTCACATCCTTCCAAAATGCTATTTGTAACATAGTTACATGGAAACTGCACTGCAGATTTCTCCCTCTGTGTTAATACATGCATATTTTTACTCTCTTATGTCAAGCAAACTGCTCAGAGCGATGATCTTCCTTATTACATTTCTGAAAATCTAAAAATCCCAACAAGGCCAGCCCTGTACATTGAACCTATTGAAACAAGCATTTGCTAAACCAATTGCTCTGAGCTCCCGAGGGCAGAGCAGAGACTGGAGGCTTTGCTCGACACCTCTCTGTGCCCTTCAGGACACACCTTCAGCTGACACCAAGCTATGCAGGCACCAATTTGCAGCCTTCGTCCTTGAGAGGTCCTGGCAGCTGCCTTAGCTTTGCCATTGGGTTTTCCAGCTTGATAAAGCCAGGCCAGGGCAGAGAGCTGGAGAAGGGGGTGTCATTAGGTACATCTAATCTGACTTATCCTTCCTACCCCTGGCCAGAGACATCCTTGTTGCAGCTGCCATAGGGATTTCATGGACCTCAGTGTGCTGCAGTTAGGGCAACCTACATGCTGCAGCAGATGCAGGCCTGTGCATACATACCCGAAGGCCACGCATTTTTTGTCCAGGTAGGGAACTGGCTGGAGGGTGATGTAGAACTGGGAGCCGTTGCTGTGGCGGCCCTTGTTGGCCATCCCGAGGACACCTCTTCCCTTGTGAGGGATGCAGAAGTTTTCATCTGGGAAAAGAGTTCAGGGATAAAAGGCAACATTTGTGCTGCTTCCTCTGCTGCTCCCATAGCCTCCCATGTCTTCCTTCCCCACTCACCCTTTTCCTTCTCCTTTTTCCCCAAAGGTCCCTCATCAAGTCTCGTGAGTAAAGTCTAGAGTGAATCAATGTCTTTCCTAGAAAAAGCTTCCCGCTAATATTCAGGTCTCAAGCCAATTTTATCATTCTCTCCTTTTTTTTTTTTTAATCATTTCTACAGTGTTTGAGTGCCCTTCTCAGAAGCTGATTCATAAAAACGGTAATTAAACGTTAACTGAACAATTACTCCCCAAGTGCTGACTCGCGGTTCACAAAATGACTTCAGCAGTCTAATTTTGGAGTAGGATGCTTTGTGCTACGACGCGGCGCTCCAGTCCAAGTGACTCTCTGTAATTACCTCAGTACTTTGAGCTTGTTACAGTAAAATGTAGCTGCGTCCCATTAATTTCAGCGAGCATTGCAGTGGAGGGAGGTGTGCCAGCCACTCAGTTCCGCAGAACAGAGTCTCACCATCTGACAGAGACATCTGTCACTGTTTGCAGGTATCAAAGATATTTGTCCTCTGCCCTCTGTGTAAATAGTTTGGCGGGAAGTAACTCGGAAGGCAATCTGAGCCTTAAAATAGACAGGCATACCCGAGCGAGCACCTTGCTAGGGGATGAAAAGCAACATGCAGCTTTTAAAGGAAAAGGAGAAGGAGCAGAGCCCTGGGCAGTGGGGCTCACACCCCCTGGCCACCCACTTCCAGCCTGCTTTGGCTCAGTCCCGTGGCCTCGAGGTGAAAGTGGGCACTTTGCTGCCTTTGAAAGTTTTCAGCTACGCTTGGCACTTCTAGTTTCACTGTTGGCTGCTGCCCAGCCTGCTCGAATGTAACGGTGGTGGTGACATTGGCACTAAGGAAGCTTTTACATAAGAGAACATAAATCAGTTTCAGAAGTGCTTTAGCTGCCCTAAAATGTTTTTATGGATAGCATTTAATCCAAACAGAATATCCCAAATGTCTATGTCAATTACATGGTTATTTTTTCTTAAATATTGCATGTCATAATGTTCTCTCTTTTTTACATCATATTACTTTCTATCAGCATGGAGGAGCATTTATTGTTAAATTCACTCATGCCTGTCATTTCTGAACTCTTAGTTTTACAGAAACTCTACACTCAGTTGGATTCAGAAGTAACTCACATCTGCAGTCCCAGAACCGATGGCAGCGATGCCTGTGGTGTGCCCCAGCCTTAAAAGCTGCCTGGGGTCCAGGAAATCTTCAGTCAAAGCCAGCTCACTTCCATTACTTTAAAGGCATTTAAGCAAGCAGGATCTGCTGCCTGGAGATGCGCAGCTAACCCACTGCTGCGTATCTGAAGTCCTTCCACAAGGGTGAGTGTTCGCAGTTTGAAGCAGATGGGTGGGTGACCCTCAACCCCGATTTTAGCATGGAAAAGAGACTGGTGGAGCTGAGCATCCAGCACAGGGCATCAGAGGAAGGGGCAAGACTGCAAGTCAGTCAACCTAAGCCAAAACCTCACTGAAAATCAAACCATTTCCTCCAGGGAAGTGAAAGAAAATCCCCAGGTTATTCTGTGAGCAAGATCAGACAAACAGCGTGATTATTGCTGAAATTGGACATTAGCACGGTAAGGTAATTTAGAAAACATACCTTCAAAGGTGGGACCATAAATTGACTCTCCTCCATCTCCTTTCCCAGTGATGTCTGTAGGGCAGAGAGAAGTAATGGTCAGAGGTCAGGTATGGCTCAGGGTTGTCTGAGCAGCTCCAGCAGAGCTCGGAGACATGGGTTGCCCATTTGCCAGGGAAACCAATCTTTCTCTTTTCATACCAAAACTGTAACAGACTTTTTGGAAGAACATTTCATGAGGGACTGCATCAGCTGAGGAACAGGCAGGCAGGGAAAAGGGCGTCTGTTGGAGTGAATGGTGTTAGCACAAGGAAAGAGAGAAGTGCAGCTGTTATGCTATGGCAGGCTAAGAACTAACTTGCCTGAGAAGGAAGATTTGGTAAAAGGGAAATTCCTATGGGAAAAGATTTCTGATGGGCAAGGCAATAATTTCAGGTTGCTTTTGTGGACCGCAGAGATACCTGCTTAGATATTCATGGCAAGCAGAAAGTTCATATTCAAAGTATAAACTAAAAATGGATTTGAGGACTCACATTTGGAGTAAGCAGGGCAAACACAGGTGAGAAATGCAGGTAGGTAAGACAGATGATTGACCAAAGGGACTAAAGGGAAGCAGTGGAGGCAATCTCTTCTGATACAGCTCACTATCTGGTCCTCCCTCAGGCTGTCAGACAGGCTGTGTGATCAGAGGTTCATGGTGCCTTTTCCTCGGTACACAGTGCCAGATGCCAGCCATGGCTCTGGAGCTCAAGCCTGGACTGTAATCCATGCAGCTCATCCCATCTCACTTCTGTTGTGACCCACGCTTATTCGGGACGTTTGGAAATGCACCTCCTCCTTGGATCCACACGTTTTTTACCAGCTGATGGAAACAGGAATTTTTGTAAGTGAGCTCTCGACCGCTGCAGGGAGATGTCACTCCTCCGACACACAGAGCACGGAAATTCTCACAGGTCTTGGGGCACACGTCAGAAAAGAGCTGTAAAATGAGTGTGAGAGGGAAAATATGAAATTAATAACTGACATCATCTGGTCAGATTTCAGTCTTCCCTCCCTCGGTAAGTGAAACAGCAACATTTGGTGTCTTTGCTCCTTGCTTTTGCTGTTCTCCTCTGCAACATACCTCAAACAGAAGTGTCCCGATGGGCTGCTCCTCAATGGCTATCTCCAGGTACACAAACATGTGCTGTTTGGACCAGAAAAACAAATCCAGTGAGATGAAGGCCAGCATTTCAGTGCAGCCCTCCCTTCCTAACGCAGGTCAGCGCCAGCAGAAAAAACCCTAGCAGTGGCTGGGCCCACTTGTGCACCTTGCAGTTGTCCACACAGCTGTTGCGGCCCGTATGATACGGGCAGTATAAATGAACCAGCAGGAATAGCCATCATCCCACCTGATGGAGGGGCTCTTTGCCCTCCATTCTCAAATCTGCGTGGAATCAGTGCCCCATCCTCTGTGTTTCACCTGATAATACACACAGCTGGTTACACACTTTGCACTCTTCTTGTAAAACTGTGTCACTTGCCTGGCTGCCCTTCAGGTGTTTGGTGTAGAAATCCTCCGCGATCGCTTGGTAAAGGGCCTCGGGCTTGAAATCGCGGTAGTCCCATTGGTGGTGGGCCCAGCGGAGCAGCTCCTTCTCATCACCCAGCAGACCCCCGTTCACGAAGCACATCACACGGGAGGTGTATGCCCACACCTCGCCTCGGAGCTCCTGCATGGCAAGGGGAGAGCACACAGCCTCGAGGGATTACTTCCACATTTAGCAAAGGCGCGATTGGTAACGCTGCACTACGGGCAGGGTGACCTTTGGTATTTTTGTGCTTTTCCTACTCCTAAACCCACAAATCTGGCCAACCCAAAGGGTCTGCACTGGGTTTCAGTGAGATGTGCTGGAAGTGAAGGAGGCATCAGCATGGCCTGATGTGGGTGGCTGGGCAGCTGAGGCACCAGCCTAACATTGTAAAGGAAGGAGCTCACGAGCCAAGATCTTCAATTATAGACATGCAGCTATCTAACAGTAACCAGAGTTACCTTCTTCTTCTCCTGTAAATATTCATTCCATGCAAATTCTGATAAAGGATGTACTATAGGATCTGCAAACTTGCTTGGAAACTTCAGCTTCAGTGCCTAGATTTACCAGGTGTGGAAAAAGAAATTGCTTACAAGCAGTATAATACCCCCCCACACCCTGTCCTGTTGCTGCCTGCCCTTCCCTGATTAACTACAACCCGAGCCACGTGTTAAGCCGGTGGTTGCCCTGCACCCCTTCAGCATTTGGCATAATTCTTGGCACCTGCAGAAACGCACACCAATTGCTCTGAACACCTGCTTGCAAATGTGGGAGGTAGTGTAGGAATGCCCACTTCACAAATACGAATTACACTCCCCTACTCTGCCACGTGAGATGGATGCAAGCAGTGAGATGTTCAAAGATCTCTGAGCACCATCGGTGCATTTCCGCATGCATTTTTGTTGCCACAGTTCTTTACAATCCAGGCACTGGGCCCAGGAGCGAGGATGTGAGATATGCCCTGGGGACAGTCACCAGGGCAAGGCTTTGGCACAGATGACCCTACCCCATGCTGTGTGGGACTGCCTAGCCGTACCGCACCCTGAGGAGCATCGCCATGGCTCGCAGACCCTCCCACCCCGTTTCCACTCATTTCCACCACTCCCCAATGCTCCCGGTCACCTCTGCCGCGCACTTGGCCACATGGAAAGCCGTGTCCCGGAGCAGCCCCGTCACCTCCACCACCACCAGCTGCCGCCTTCGATCCATGGCGGCCCTTCGTCAACAGAGCCTGGCACCATGGCAACCCCGCAGGGGTTGGGCCCATGTGCAGCACGTGTAAGTAATCTTACATGGCTCTGTGGAAAGTTAGGGAATGCTCCAAATTCTCTTTAACCAGGGAGGAAGGGAAAGCGTCAGCATGCAATGTGCGCGGCAGAGCAGGGAGCTGGCATCCAGCTCTCACTGATCCCCTAAGTGCTGCAGCACTGAAAAGAAATACCCTGGGAAGGAGGATCCTGTTCCTGACGGGCTGACAGCAGGTGCCGGCAGGAAGCGTAAGAGGAAGCCAACACGGCCACAGTGCTTCCCCACTGCCCTCCCAGCCTGCAGCCAGCTGCCGCTCACAGATTTTGCAGTACCTTAGCATTCACTTCCCCTTGGTGGATCTTTTCATGAGTTTACTTCCTTTTTTTGGCCGAATGCATCCACAAATCTGGCATCCACAAAAGCCCATGGCAATGAGATTTACAGCTTAGTCACACCCTCGGTAAGGAAGCTTCTCCTACGAGGAAGCTCCCAGCAGTGCTCTGTGGGACGCGTGCTGCAGGGCACGCGGGGACGTGGCTCCCTGTGCTGATCGCAGCACGGTGCGCTGACAAAGCAGTTCTGGAGGGGTCGCAGCCATCACAGCAAAGCTTTCTGCTGCCCTAGCAGATCTGCTCACTTTCCACTATAGTGTCCCGTACAAAAGCAGTTCTGTGGGATGACTGCGGGCTCAGCGAGGGTTGAAGCCGGCTCACCTGCATCGGGTCACTTTGCTTGCAGTCTCTGAGCAATGTGAATTTTAGCAGACGCTTGTGTTAGAATGGGAAAAACTTCACAGTGGGTAAGGGCAAAACTTCGTGGCATCGTGGAACAGCAGAGCAATCTGCTCGTGCCCAGAGAAAATACACCTTCAGCACATCAAAATCTGACTGCAGATGAGGCAGCTGCAAGTTTCATGAGGAAAAAAACCACTATGGAACAAACCTTTGTTAAATACAACAAGGATTGTATTCATTTATTGTCGTAATAACAATGCACGTTTGTTTTTTTTTTTTTCTTTTGGAATTGTAAATCCAAATGTGCAACAATTGTGCATAACTAATAGTCAGAACCAAAAACGCTTCTCAGCTGTATCTTTCTGAACTACTCGTGCCAGTAAAAAATTCAGACTGTGGAAGAAATCAGGGCTGCAGAAGGGCCCCCATGCAGCCCTGAAGCATTTCAGGCCCGTGTCTCGGCAGCATCCATTGGGCTCCCACCCGCACAGCTGACATGGGGAGCTCAGCCTGCCACCCCCCAGGGCTGTGCGGCGACTGCTGCTCCTAACAGGTGCTCTGCGCCCTCACCAGATGGTGCCTTCGATCAGTACAGGCAACCTGACCTGAATTTTTATACCTTAAAGGTGTCTTTGTTCCCTGTGATGCTATTTAGTTTTCAAATCCTCATGTCTGTACTAAACTACATCATGCGATAGAAATAAAAACCACAACAAAAAGCACTGCAAAATGCTTGCTGT
>VXAV01002384.1:48399-61874 GCA_013399715.1 Alectura lathami | reverse complement strand
TTTTTTTTTTCTCTCTTTTTTTTTTTTTTTTTTGAGATTTTCATTTAGATGTGAGAAACATCAGCATTTTGCAAGACACGGACTTAAAACTTCAACAAAGCTTCTCGAAGTCATTCATTGCATGATGAAGTTTAGCACAGAGATAAGACTGTGGGAAATTGTGTTTCCACTATGAAAAAAGAACTAAACAAAACACTTTTGACATGAAAATCCCGTCAGAGACAAGGCAGTTTTAATATGCACTTACACCTAGGGTGGCGAAGAACAAGCCAAGGTATGACTCTAGCTAACCACAGCTAGCAAGCGGGTTCAGCTGCAGCTCCTTTATCAACCCTGTGGCCAAATGAAGGAAAGAAAGAGGAAAGGAGATGGGAAAGAGGACAGGACAAGAAAAAGGGAAAGGGGAAGAAGGGAAGGAAAGGGGAAAGGGGCAAAGGGAAGGAAGCCCTTTTCTTCCTCCTGTCTAGGGCTGGCACAGCAGCCACATAGCCTCTGTCTACAGCCTGTGACAAGCAGAGACTAATTTTAGTAGCACGACCATATGGCTTCTGCTCCAGCTAAAACTTATGTAGCAGCCTTATATAAATTAAAGAAGTGAAGCAACATACCCAGAGTCCAATATAAAACAGGTAACACTTCAGAAAATACTCTTTGGTCCCCATTATTCTCTAGGTCCACATATTTTTAGCTTGGTACACATTAATACAAACAAAGTTTATTCAGACGTTTAAAGTGCCTCTTTCCTCCTTTTTTATAACATAAAACATAAATATTGAAACCAGAGCAATGAACCGCATATTGTTTTAAAAAAAAAAAAAAATTGATGTATTTCCTGAGCGTGCTTAAATTTACACACAAATTCTGTTCCTGAAATTTCATTCTGTACATAGATAAGACTGGCTCCTGTCACTCCTTTTTCTTTATATATAGATATGATACTGTTCTGCAGGCTTAGTCATGGCACTCTGTTGGGTGTCAATGCCTCGTGGGTGCTAAGAGCTTGCTGGGCAGTTGCTCGCACCGTTCCGTGCTGCTGGCGAAGGCAGGCGTGCAATGCTGCGCTCGCTTGTGAGCAAGGATTGCAGTTAGGGAAGCATGGCAGGTGCACACAGTTGTACAGGACATCGAAAAGATGGCCCTGAAGCCCTGTCACAGGCCGTGCAGCTGATGTTCTTGGAAACACAAAGCCCTCTGAAACGTGCACACATGCCCTGACACACGAGCTCAAGTTTTCCTTCCACGTGATTCCCAGAGGGCTCACCCTTGCCAGACCTCTCCACCTGCTGCGCCTGCTGCCACTGCAGCTCCTCACCAAAACAGCACTGGAGAGAGGCTGAGAAAGAGAACCGAAAGGCAGACTGGGTTAATTAATAAATAAATAAATTCAGCTATTTGAGGGACAGCCACCACGTGAAGGCAGTCTGGCAGGAGAGCTGGAGGTGTCACCCAGCAGCATTGTGTCCATGGGGCAGCCAGGTGACTGCAGCGTCGCCCAGCCAGAAGATGCAGAACGAATCACGGGTACTTATTGAAGACAGATGCCAAAGAACTTCACAGCAGATACCTGGAGAGGAAATGTTGCACAGCTCGTCTGCTGATGCTGCTGAACCACAACAGGGCGTGCTGCAAAGGAAGGCCACCACTGCGGGTCCACACCAGCTCCATTCTGGTAAAGACTGTGCAGGGGAGATGCAGCTGCTCTCAGCCAGCAGGTGAAGCAAACAACCTGGGAGGCTTCAAAAACGTCATCCTGCTGCCAGGGAGATGGACAGATTCAGCTGAGGAAACCAGGGGGACCTCTGAGGAAGCTTAATCTTCCAGGTGGAAGGTGGGAACTGACCCTGCTTCATCAAAAAATTTAAAGCAAACCCAAGGGGGAAGGAAACCCAATTTTGAAGAAAACCATTCATTGTTCACCATCTTTATGGGAGATCGGAAAGAGGATGAAGCATATGGGGCTCCTGTAGCTCACAGAGCTGCAGGTCTGCGAGAAGCAGCCTCTTCAGTCCCCTAGGAATGGATGAAAGAGGTCCTGAAACCACAGTTTCAAGTACAGTGTCACCGGGTCCCTGCCCACTCTGTAAGAGGACCTGCAAAAGCAGTGGAATTGGGAAAGCAATTGTTTGGCTGGTGGAAGCGAGCCAGTCTTTCCCGAACCACTGGCAAGATGGATGCCAGGCTCAACATCCCCAACTTCAGCCTGTGAATAAACATTCAGTCTGCAAGAGTTTTTGATGTTCCTGAGTCATCAGCTCTTGCACTTCGACACTAAGAGGCTGTGAAAGCCCCCGCAGCCCCTCTGAGCACCAAAGAGAGCATAAAACAAGTACAAAAAAACCTGCGGAACAACGTGCAAGGATGAAGCTTTTCCTCATTTGCTTTCACAGCTCATTTGAAATGTTCTGTTGCTCATCTGCCAAAAACAGACCAGAAGGCACACAGACAGCTCCAGCCCACAGGGACAGCGTCTCAGCCTCCAGCCGCAGCACTGCACACGCTTTTGAACTTCGGATTGCTGAGGTCGTGTGTTATTTACAGCTAAACCATGAGTGTAACCGGCAAGCAGGGGAAGCACGCACACAATAGCCAAGCACGTGTTTGTTCTGCCGCACAGGAATTTATTTAAACTTTCACTTGGAGAATCAGACAGAATCTTCAGGAAAAAAAAAAAAAAAAAGGAGTTTTTCAAAACCTTGCATTTGGAAGAAGAGTAAAAATCATTTTACACTGAGTGACTTACAAGTGGAGCGGCATAAACATAAAACTGTGTTAGCTGCTCACAAAAACCAATCCTTCAACAGCCTGCTTATTTTCCTGCCTTTATGTCCAAGATCATAATCTCACTTTAACATAGTAAGCCATGAGCTGGATTTGCTAAAAAGATTATCCTGTGTGAGGAAATGAGAAGCTACGGTGTTTATGGCTAAGGAGTAAAGATACGCAGAGAGCTGCTTTGGAGCACAGTGTTAAGGGCATGCATTTTTTGCTAAATAGTTCTTAGCAACAGCTGGAATGAAAAGCAAAGCTGCAGGGGTTTCCTTTAAAATTCAGGGCAATTTTAGGCTTCAGTTGTAGCCTTAAAAATGCACACACAGAGTAGAGATTTATTTTCAACTTTAATAGAAATGCATTCACTACAAAGGAAGTAAATGGTGTCAAAAAGCAGAGTTTGTGGTACGAGAAACCACGTGAGCTTTTCATTTCTCAAGTGCAAGTTAAAACGTGTGCTGACAGCTTAAGCAATGCAGAGGGACAGATTAGTCACTGCTGTGCTACTTCTGCACTGCTTGAAGGGTAATTTTGTAGGAAAAGGGCAAAAGAAAATTCCAAACCCAAAGCTTCTTTTTTAACCATGGGGAAAGAATGCACCTAGCAATCCCTGTGTGACTGCTCCTGTAAACCTAAGATGAGACAGTATTCATGGCTGCACATCACAGTATGATCTGCATTACAGGTAGTCAAAGTTGTTAGTATGAAAGCACCAGAATATTTATCTCAAATGTATACAGTTAATCAGTAAGATTTTTGTAGATGTCACAACAAGCTTCACAGTATTTTTTTTCCATTTGTTCTTGGAGCACCAAGACTTCAAGCTTTTGAAGCACAACTACAGAATCTGCTGCTTCTCTTTAGGGACAGAAAGCATACAAACAGCATTTCTCTGGCTAGGAGAGAAGCCTAAGCAGAGTTCTGCTGTGGGACACAGTTCTTTGTATTGATTTGCTCCCACTGCCTGCCCTCTTTGGGATCAATCTATCTAAAAACTGATGTAGCACTTTGAAAAAATTGAGATTCTTACCCAAACTCCAGCAGCGCAGTCAGGAGCCCACCAAACAGTCTGTACTCGGATGAGGAACATCACCCAGAATTGGGACGCCCCAGAACAAGGCACACACTGACCACCGGACTGAGTGCAGCAGGCTGCCAAGGTGATGAAGGAGCTGGAGCTGACACAGCTGGGTTTGTTCAGCCCTGAGGAGAAGGCTCGGTGAGGACCTGACTGCTGTCCTCAACTGCCTAACGGGGAGGGGGCACGGAGAAGACAGAGCCAGACACTTCTTGGGGGTGTAGCAGTAGGACGAGAGGCAGCAGACACAAAGTGGAACACTGGGAATTTGTTAAATACAGGAAGCATTTTTGCACTATCAGTATGATCAAACATGAACTGGTGGCCTGGAGAGGCTGTGGATCTGCATGCTTGGAAGTGTTCACAACTGAGCAGGACGATGGGCTAGATAGCCTCTGGAGGTCCCTTCCACCCTAAATTGTTCTATCACTCATGTTACACCAGTGACTCTGGTCAGTCAGATCAGCCAAGCACAAACAAAAAAAAAAATGTTCTGTTTTTAAATTCGCCTGCTATTCCTGTAATTTTTACGTTTTATTTGTAAAAACAAATATCAATGCAAATCACAACATTTCAAATCCAAAGTGAGGACTGAGTATGTTGCTTTAAGCACCAGTGGCATTTTACCTGGATTTTAAGACACCAGTACACTGAGTGGGGTGTTATCAGTAACTGAACTTGGAAGATGCAAAGCAGATACTCTGGCATGGCATTTTATTTAGTTGTCAGATCTTTTTCGTTAGCAGCCAGTCATTAAAAACAATCTCTACACATCTAATCTAGCCAACAAAAATAGCTGTACAACTTGAACACATTATGCCCCATCTATATAGCTCATTGTGCTCCAGAGTGATTCCACTCGCTGCCCAACTCCCCACAAAACCAGTTACCACCTTCAAAACACATTAACAGGAACATTCGGCTTTCAAAGTACAAAAAATAACACTTTAAATATAAACAGGCTCCAAAGCTTAGACTGAGGCCTGTCAGGAAGAGAATTTTGCACTTCAATAGACAGCGCCCTCAACATCAAGAGCTCTTCAAAGTGCTTGGCAGAGCGTGCAAACGTTATCCCCACTTACCAGGTGGGAACCTAAGGCACAGAGGTCAACTGCCCTGCTCCCTGTCACACAGCGAGCGAGGGGTAGAACTGACAGAGTTTGGGCTGTTCAGCTGTCCAGTGTAACCACCGCCTCGCACTGCCACTGTTCAAGTGCAACGGCTGAAGCGTTTCTGAGGAGCAAAACTCTGACAGAATACAGCAACGGAAGGGGCAATCCAGAGCCAGAGAGCTTAAAGAACTTCAACCCAAACCAACTGAATTTGGTATTCAATGGACCAAAATGCACTTAAGGGTAGGGTCACATAGACAGCGATACGTTGACCTGCAGAGAGGAAGTTCCTTAGACGTAAGACATTCGGTGTGATCTTTGCAAAAAGGACTGCTTGTCCTAGACATTGTACTTTCTGATCAACAGATATCTGAACACCGTTCCTCAACCAGCAAGGTACACTTCCCAGTGAAGTCCCATGGAAATGCAAATAAGGGGTCAGTATCTGCTCAGAGGCATGGATTTAGATGAGGCACAAAAAAAAGCATGACTCGCTTGTGAGGTATGGACTGAGTGGTGGAGGAATACCAACTGGTAATAATAAAAAACGTCTAAAAATAAATAAGGTCAAGAAAACTGAAAGCCACCCATCAAAAATCACCAAGAAATGCATCTTCAGTTAGATTAAGCTGAGGAAAAGAAAATGTGACATGTGCAGTCACTGCTTGGATGAGAAGCATGCTATAGCTAGCCCTCCGTTGACAAATAAGCATTTCAGAAAGGCTGTCCTTGAAGAGGATGCTCACCAGCTGACTCACTTACTGACACAGACTGCTGATGGGATTCGGAAACATGTACATCTTGATTCTGTTCTTCACTAATTTGATGGGAAGGAACTGTATCTTGGCTAGAGTGAGGCTGTTGGCTTGATTCCTGAGTCAGCTGCATGTGCTGAGCTGGATGGGAAGATCCTGCTAAGTGGATTTCTTCATTTTGCCCTTGATGAGCATGGAGATGTTCTAGTGCTTCCTTGGAAAGAGTGATGACATGCATCTGTTCAGGCTGGGCAGCCTCTATTTGGTTTGCCATCATACTCATGCTTTGGATTTGTCCCGCTTGCTCCTGCTGAGCCGAAAGCAACAAGTTTTGCAGCTGCTGCGGTGGCTGAGCAAGCAGCGTGAGGTTAGCAGCCTGCCCCGTCGTCATGTTTGGGGCACCTTCTGCAGTAACAATGCTAATGCCTTGATTATGACTGGGCATGAAGTTCATGTTATGTACTGCATCTGTAACCAGCAGCTGAATTTCCTGCCCTCCAGAGGCGGCAAGCTGATACTGCTGCAGCTGAAGAATGTTTCTCATTTCCTCTGAGTTAGTGTTGGTGCTTGGAGCAGTGTTGGCTTCCTGAAACTGCTTCTCCTTGATGTGAATTTTCAAGTGAGACTTCAGGTTGTCCAGACGAGCAAACTGCAAGCTACATTCTGGGCAAGAAAAAGGCTTTTTCCCTGTGTGCAAGATACAGTGTCTTCTCTTAGCGCTGGAATCAGAGAAGGATTTTCCACATATCCCACAAGAATATGGCTTTTCACCTCTGCAAAAGAATGCACTTGATGTCATGAAAATATTTAGCTTAATGTAGAATCATAAACTGAAATGATGATTTTGTTTTGCTGCATCGTGTTCTCTATTTGACTTCCTAATTATTTCTGTTCAACTCATGAACTGCACAATACAGAGATAACAGAGCTCCCCTCCCACGGTCGTACCAGAGGTACAAACTCTGCAAGATCTTGACAAGAATGTAACAGTTCACTTTACACAACCAGGAGCGCTGACTGTTCTGAGAACGTTTATTGACAGCACGGGCTTTAAAACTAAAGGAAGTCTCTGAATCCTCAAGTGCTGCCTGTCTCAAAGGGACAAGAAATTATACTGGAAATACTTTATTTCCCACAAGGCCCACACCAGTTCTACGGTAATTTCAGACTGGCCAGGCCTTTATGCAGTACAACATGTTGATGTGGGTAAAAGCTAAGTATTAAAAGCCATGACAGACTAAGGGCAAACAAGAAAATGCTCCAATAATTTTGTTACGTCATGGCTGCTGTTCTGTCGTCAAACAAAAATTTGCAGTAAAATTTTTGCATAAGTAATACAGCAGTGAGTCCATCGTCATTAAACAGACACAGTGCACAAAAGAAGTATCTTCAGTGTCTTAGTGCAGTTCTTTCCACTACTAGTTATTTCTTTAAATAGATTAAACAGAAGTGGCAGTCTCTAATTAATCCTCCATCCAAAAGGCAAACAAGGCCTGAGCGCTCTGTAGGTGAACAAGCAATAGGCACAGGTGTCAGGTCAGAAGTCGCGTTTCTAAGGAATGTGATGAAAATCAGACATACTTACCTGTGAATTCTAATGTGAGTCTGAAGAGAACTTTTAGCTGTGAATGATTTGCCACAAATTTCACAGGTGAAGGGCTTCTCACCTATCGAAAAGAAACGTGACATCGCTTTTCATGCAGCACTTCCCATGACTATACCCAACAACATTTGGCGTTTTACTGTGCACATTTTTAAGCATGTACAGACAAGGGATCGCGCTTCTGCCGTGAATGGCAGATGGACAGCTGAAACTGGACAAACTCCTTAGCTAATGAGGGTATAATGTTTTAAGGGTACGTCTCTGTCATTTCTCCTCTTTCAAGACAGTGTCATCCCTCAGAGCAAGAATAAACATGCCGAGGCAGATGCAGGCGTCTCGAGCTGGATCTGCATGGAGCAGTCAAGTTGGAAAAAGGCTGACCCCGAACTTGTAGACATTAATGCCAGGCTCACATGCAGCACCATGCAGGTGAGTACGCCCACATTTCCAATCTTGAAAAGTGAATCTGCTATCTTAACAAGTCAGTTGGATCTGCAAGACTCTGTCCCAGGCCCTGGGAATACATGCCATGTCCCTGCCCACAGCACAGGGGCTGGAACTAGATGATCTTTACGGGTTCCTTCCAACCCAAACCATTCAGCGATTCTAATACCAGTCGGAGGAAAAATAACTTACATTGGGTTGAATAAATCATTGGTTGTTGTTGCTGGGTATTTTTTGACTGTATTTGGAATTATTGTGTCTAATTGAGTAGAAGCAGTGACCAAATTAAGTAACATAAAGGTTTACAAGAAACATACTACCCAACAAAACCAAAGCCTAATGCACACCACAGATTTTCTTTGTTGCATGCAACATCTTTAAGACACTGGATAGGAGAATCTGGATCACCATGGTGGTAATTCACAGCAACCGAGCACAATGAAGAGCTCAGCATGGGGCAGTAGTCAGGTTCCAAGGAAGCTTCAAGTTTATAGAACTGCAATGCTTATCAGCATCCCTGTGGCTCCAGGGCTGGTGTAAAGTATGAGAACAAAAATACTTGGCAGAAGGGATGTCTACAGGTCACTTAGTTCCAGCCCCCTGAAAACAGGAGCATCTTCCTAAGTTATCATAGAATAATGAAATTGTTTAGTTGGAAGGGACCCTTAAAGGCCATCCAGTCCAACTCCCCTGCAGGGATCAGGGACACCTACAGCTGGATCAGGTTGCTCAGAGCCCTGTCCAGCCTGACCTTGAAGGTCTCCAGGGACAGGGCATCCACCGCCTCTCTGGGCAACCTGTGCCAGTGCTTCACCACCCTTAGCGCAAAAAACTTTTTCCTTATGTCCAGTCTAAATCTCCCCTCTCTGTTTGAACTACCCCAGAAACGCGAAAAATGCCAAAGAACACAAGTTCCAACCTCATCGCAGCTTGATGTTGTGCACACCTAACTACAACCACAGGTAATATAATTACTTCAATTTTAGGAAGAAACAATAGCCACTGTTTGTAGCTATTTTAAAAGAAAAAAATATATATTTACAGGTCATCTTATGAACTTATTCTTCAAAAAAGAGTATTTTAAGAAGCTTATGCTTTGTCATCATGAGAGGGTAGATAAACTCTTTTATTCCATGTTATCCAGCCAGTCAAGTTCCACCTTGCCCTCTGTATCTCTTAAAACACCCTCTGATGTCACTTGCACTAAATCATCCCTCCCAGCCAGCCTCCTGCCAGCATCTGGCTTATTTCAGCATAATAAAGCAGTAAGCTGAAATGATTATTGTTATGGTCAGCAACATTTTCTAGAAGCATCCATCCTGCACAGAGAGGTCTAGGGGGGCGTATATTTTCTGGGCGTGCCCTCCCTTAGGGAGTGCACTTTCTGTTGCTGCACAGCTTACTTCAAGCCCAACAAATGCTGGATGTGGCTCTCCTGGTAACTACGTTCCCAGTTCAAGATTTTGTCACAGGAGAGGAGAACTAACTGGCATCTTCTGCAGCAGGCTTTCTAAGGGGGGAGAAAAAACTCTTTCTGCAACAGGCACTGCTTCAGTGCTGTTGTAGTACAAGCTGTTTTGTGCCCATTATGTATTCTTCATATCTCTTAATTAGAAACACAGCCACCATTACGTAGAAGCAGAGCTGAAGCTCCACACCAAGAAGTGACTGTCCTTTGCCTGATGTATTGTTTTGTGTGCGTTATTTCAAGGAAAAAAAAGAAAAAAAAAAAACACACCAATATTACCTGTATGTGTTCTTAGATGTTTCTTTAACTGAGCTGCATCCATGAATTTGCGATGACACTGGCTACATTCCGGCAGTGAGTGGCCTTGTCGCAATAATAAAAAAAGTGTCAGTGCATAGTGATCCCCTGTATCTCTTCAGTGATCTTTGTTAAAGCACTCTCCTGTAAAACAACCACTTTGATGTAATACAGGGATACAGCAAAAGGTGATTCACTGCCTTCTCCCTGTCTCCTCATGAACACTGGCACAACGACACGCCCCTGCTTCTCTGTTTATTCTCAGCATGGTGAAAGAGGGAACTGACAACTGCTCCCCCCCAAACATACTTTCTGTTGAAGCTTTGTAAAATCCGATTTTTTCCACAACTTCCTGTGTTTTTAATTCTATCTCCATCTTTCTAAAACGACAGCCAGTAAAACACTTCCTAAAGTTTCTCTGCCACTACTAATCCAATGTGATGAGAAGCTACAGGCAGTGCACTAAGTGTCTGTAGGACTCCTAGCCCGTATGTGACATGGACAGCAGAAAATGAACCCAGCTGCATGGCAAGCACAGGACAGTTGATTTCTTAACACCAGAAGGGTCCTCTTCAATTAACCATCTTTTGAAACATTCCACTGTTGAGACTGTCACCCTGCTCACCATATATCATGGTAACAGAGCCTAAGCACATCACTGAAGATCATTAAGCCCCAGTCAGTCTCTACAAGGACAAATCCACATGGCTCGTCAGCCAGCGCTCCAACCCAAGCCTGTTATACCTGTGTGCACTCGGTAATGGCTCTTGAGCTGTCTCTTTTGACTAAAGTATTTCCCACACTGATCGCATGTGAAAGCCTTCTGCCCTGTAAAGAAAACCAGTTATTAAAATGTAAGCCATGTCTAAGGTAAGCATAAGAAGGAAAAAAAAAAAGTCAGCACACATGAGAAAGAGCAGAAATTGTTCTGTTTTTTCTTCCACAAAGGCATATTCCTGAGGGAGAGGTTACCAGGTTATCTTTGCCTTGCAGCATGTACCTGTATGTAGGCTCATATGCTCCAGAAGCGAGTGCTTTGTGGTCAGAGCCTTGCTGCAGACAGTGCACGTGTATGGCCGCTCCCCTGTGTGCATCCGCTCATGGACCTGAAGAGAGTGCTTCTGGGAAAAGCCTTTACCACATTCACTGCACTTGTAAGGGCGCTCCCCTGAAAGCAGACGATGATATTTGTAAGTACAGGTGCATTATTTGTCACTGGATGTTCTCAGATGATAGTGAGAGCCACTGCCATCTAGAATCTAATGAAAAATGGCTTCTGAATAGTCGTAAGGAAAATTAAAAGAGAGAGAAAAGCCTCACGCAGCAATAAAAAATATTTAAGTATCACCACATAACTCAGTGTTTTAACAGAAATCTGCAATCCATGTAAGACATAACGGCAGGAGATCTGCTGATAAGCAGAGCAGTCTCAGAAACACACCATCCTAACTGGGATCAGCGTGCTTTTTCAGGCAGCTCTTGCTATGGACAACAGCCCACACTCAAACAAGTCACCAAATCCTACACCCAAAGCAGCAGCCTCGTAACACCTACCTGTGTGACTTCTCTGATGAATAGCTAAAAAGTGATTATATTTAAATACTTTGCCACAGTCTTTACAGCGAGCTTCAGAACCCGCACGTTTTCTCTTCCCGTTGGCTCTCTTTGCCAGCCCCTTTTCATCCTCTTCACCAAGGAGTTTATAGTCCTTCAATTTGATTGACCTCCTTAGCCGCCGCTTGCTGTAACGGCTCTGAGCGCTCTGCATTCCTTCAGATTTGGGGTCGCAGTTCTCATCCTTCTCAGCTGACAGGCTGACAGCAGCTTCTGAGCCACACGCAGGTTCTGCTTCTTCTGCATCTTTCCTCGCTGGATCCTGTTCGCTGATAACCGTTTCTTCTGCTGCCACGTCTTTTTTCATAAAATTTTGCTTATTTTGCACGGAGTTATTCTCTCTCAGCTGCACATCTTCAGCAGGATTTGCTCCTGATTTTTCTTCCTGGACAGTCAAGACTTTCCTTGGCCGCCCTCGCTTTCGCTTGGGCAGCTCTTCGCTCTTCTTCTCGCCTGAAGTGAGCGCTGCGGAGGTGCTGCTGTCCCAGCTGCAGCTGGCGTGGTGCTCTGCACAGGCCCACACCAAGTCATTCACTTTCAGGAGCTGTGCAGTGGCTAGAATCTGTTCCGTGCTTTTTTCACTGGCGTGGAGGTAACCGGTGTAGATGAATTCTAGCAGAGCTCCAAAGGCATCGGCAACCATTCCCTCCAGCATGTAAACAGACTGCCCTATTTCACCCTCATCCACAAACATCATTGAGAAGTATTCACTGCTGGCTGCAAGCAAAGCTTTATGTGCTCTGAATTGCACGTTCTCCACTATCAGGGTAATGTCACAAAGAAAATCCTTCTTCCTTTGTTCTTCAAAATTAGCTAGGATGGTGTCTTTGTGAGTTCTGGAGTGGATGAAGACCAGTTTCTCAGAAGGGTCAGAAGCTGTTTCTGCCATTTTTATTGTGAATACAAAAGGAGGCACCTACAAGGACAGAATAAGTTTAATAAATACCTTACAAGTCAGCATTACAAGACACCAAATACCATTTTGTTTACTGCTCAAGAGAGTTCAACAATTTCTGAAGCAATTCTGAAGTGTCTGAACTGTCTATATAAAGTCAACTCTAATGCTGGCAGAGTTTTTTTTTTTTCCCAAGAAGTGCTTTAAAATCCTAAGAAATTACTGCATAGTTTCTTCCTAGATCTGAACTACTGCCAACTGTTCCACTTGTTTAGCTCTAATGTACTGTGAACTGTACAGCATCTGAAAACATGGCCACCCCCTCTGTCACAACTGAAACAATTGAACAAAAGAACTCTTTGTTCACAGCTCCTAAACTGAAGCAAGCAAACCAACAAAAAGTCACCCACAGCTACATGGCTACAGATGCCTCATTTCAGCCTGTTTGGGCAATGAAATCCTGTAATCAAGGATAAAACCTTACTGGCACCAGTCCGGCAGGACTCCGTGTTGCTCTGACAGCTGCTGGTTCAGGACACTCACCTGCTGAACTTCAGCCTATGGACGGTGGCAACAAATGCAGAAAACCAGCATTTTTCTAAGACCTCTGTCTAAAACAGGGTTAAGTATGCCGATGATTAAGTTTGGTTTGCTACACATCTTCCATTGTAAATACAGAAAAATTAATTAAAAAAAGAAAATTAAAACCCCAGCAATTTCAGGAGAATCCACAAAAAGAACATCCTATGGAAGACATGCTAGAAACGTTCCTTTCACAAGGACCAGCTGAGCCAAATGTGAAACGGTTTAGCTGCCTGCCACCCAAGCTATGAACACGGCATATTGAACACAAATACGTATTAACGGACAGTGATCAGCGAGGGCAACAGCTCTGCTTGCCTGTGGCCTGCTGTAAGCAGCAACACACCACATGCAGACGCCACCTCGGTCCGACTGAGGTGGCCAACAAGCAACTCCTTAGCTCCAGTGGGCCCCCGGACAGTTCAGGCTGGAGCCAAACTAGAGCCCAACAGAGGAGTTCAGCCGAAGGGACTCTGAAGCTCATCCAGCCCAACAGCCTGAGCGCTTCAGGGCTGACCAGAAGTTGCAGCATGGCACTGAGGGCCAAATGCCCCCCGAGCCGTGCCAGGCACAGGGCAGCAGCCACCTCGCCAGGCAGCCTGCTCCAGCGTTTGCCCGCCCTCACAGCAACGTTTCCCAGCGCCCACCCGACCCTCCCTCGGCTCAGCTCCGTGCCGTGCCGTGCCCCCCGCTCCCCCACCCCCGCCATCGGCACCAGGGAGAGGAGAAACTGCCTCGAGGAAGCGGCAGAGCCGCGCTGGCCTGCGGGCTCTGACTTCGGGAGGACGCCAGCCCGCTCTGCCCGACAGCGGCAGCTCCCGGAGCGCCGGCCCGGCCCGCAGCCGTTCCTCACGCGTG
>VXAV01002384.1:27142-41696 GCA_013399715.1 Alectura lathami | reverse complement strand
CCTTTCAGAAATATCTGATGTTGCACATTTGATTTGCATTTAAGTCTATAAAATATAATTAGTTTGATATTTAGAATTAAATTTTTAAAGTAAATACTTTCAAAGAGACAGCATTAATATAATTTTTTGCAATGCAAACTGTCTTTAGGCTTTCAGTAAACAATTAAGTATTGTACTGATTACCTGACAAGACAAAAGAGACAAAATGAAGGAGACATGCCATAATGGTCTAAGCTATCTGGATCTTCTTAGAAGCACCTCCTCTAATGAGGACCAGGTTCTTATGCAATTCAATTTTCAGGTGAATGTTCTGTTCTTTTTAATCATCTATTGGTTTATAAACTACTTACTGCTCTTCCTCAAAAACAACCAACAGATCTTGAAACAACATTTAACTCATAAAAACAAAGAGAGAGTGAATTGAAAGATTTAGATGAGTAACTTGTGAATCATATGTTATTAAAATACAAATGATCTCTACCTTTTTTAAAAGAACTACAATTAAGACTTAAAAGAAAGAGATTATTAGATGAAGTATTGATTTCCCTTACGTTGGTAATAATTGGATTGATGAGTAATAAATTCAGCAGCAGAGTGAACTAGTAACAGCTCTGATACAAGTTTCACTAGAATCCATTAAACTGAGCAGTGTGTGCATGCCCACTGCACATTGGTACCCTCAGCCTCGCACTCTGTGGACCTATCCAGAGAATGCCACAGATTCCTCTGGCAACTTATGTCTCCACGTCTGGTCCATGGAAATCAAACTATTAGATTGTGCAGGGCCTGGTGCCCACGTCTTTTCAGATGTGCAGTCTGGAGGCAGGTGGGTTATGCAGCAGCTTAGATACAGCCCCTCAGAGTCCAGCGCTGAGGCACATACACAGAAAGAGGTGACAAAATCCCGTGAATAAAAATACCAGAGAGCATCACTACCTCTCCATGCTTTCTTTATCCAACAGAGTTCTTCTGAACACCTCCTTTGCATCCATGTCTAATTCAAAGATTTTCACTGGAATGATCCTAGCTGACTCCAAGAGGGTCACTTGTTTTCTTGTTACAGGATATCCATCAATAACAACACTGCATGCAAACAGAAACAGAAAGACCATTTTTGTAGGAAGTCAGTTACTAATTTCTCAACAGACAAAAGTCAAGTCCTGTGTCATTAAGTCAGCGCTGCCCTCCCTTGATAGACAGTCATCTCTCTGAAGAACTTACAATCAAATTAAAATAACAATCTTTTAAAAAATCAAGTAGCTAGAATAGGAAATAGTAAATAGCAAATGAAATACACAATGGGCAAAAGGTACAGAAATGTAAGTGGATGGCTCTGACATAAAAATAATGGAGTTTTAAATTCTGACACATCAATCATCCAGAAACGTAATTTTAACTATGTGAAATCTCTATATGGATTGGGAGAAGCAGTGACAAATAAATTGATTTACGCTAGTTGAAGAGTTTCTTTAAATCATATTGAAGAAAAAATGCTTGTCACAGATTAGGTGATACTGTGGCAAAATCTACTGAAACAGTATTCCAGCATTTAACATGACAGAAAAGTTGAAATAATTCTGATTGCAAGCTCAAATACTTTTCAGAGATTATTCCCAAAGTGCCTTTCTCCTGTAACAATACTTCTTTTTTTTTTTTTTGAGAGAGGAGTTGAATTTCATGAAGTCATGATCATAGAATCATAGAATCATAGAATAGCTTGGGTTGGAAAAGCTTTTTAAGTCTGCCCAGCTTGAATGGTGTTTCAGTGGTGGAGAAAGAACCTAGGAGGTCTGGATCACATAAGAAATTAGGCAGAAAGAATCACTGCTTTCCTTTCCTCCTTATTAAGTTCATCTGTTAACAAAACCAGAAAAAATCTGGAATGCTGAGCTGCCAGTCTGCACGACCAGAGGGAATCAGATGTGTCTAAGCTGGTACTGGAGCTGGTCTAAGAGGGCGAAAATGGCAGTTCTCAGTGGGTAACAGTATTGGCTTGTTGGCTGAAAAAAATGTAACTTCTATAAAACACATTACTTTGGTTTACTGGAAGATGCTTACTCAAAAATAGCAGAAAATTATGTTTGGGGCTGGTTTCCATAGTAGTGACTGCATTCTGGGCAGGTTATTTTCTTAATGCATAAACTACTGATGTGCTGTAGTGAAATTGTTTCACAGTGACAACGTGGGAATCACTACCCGTGGAGGGACTGCCGTGTCTTGAAAAAAATCCCCAAAGAAAAAGCCCGGAGATTACTCTTACCCCGTGGCAGCACACACGTGATCCATCAGAGCCACGTCCAGGGCCTGGATGGCCAGCTCGTCCGGCACGGTCAGCCCCCTGTGCAGGTGCCACCTCAGCTGAAGTCCCAGCTCACCCTCTGGCTGCTTGGTTAACACTAGCCGCACAGCATCTCCCATGCTCAGCCGCAGCAGCCCATACACACTTGCAAATTTCTTGGCAACTGCAAGACATTTTGGTTTCAACAAACAACTTTCACATAAGTCTGTTAAATCATGTCCTTAGTCTTGGAAGGTACGCGCTGGTTCCCAGGGTCATTTCCAATGCACAATCTTGGTAAGCAGGTACCCAGCCCTGGCTGGGGCCCTGAAGGACCCAAGCCTTTGTAAGTGCGCAGAGTGTGCTCAGTGCACTAACACCACTCAATTTATCTCAAATCTCAGCAGCCATAGTCAATTTTATTCAAAAATATCTTAGAAAATACACTTCCAGTACTGCCCCTTGTACACAACAGCCTAGCAGTTTCAGATCATCTATCCACAAAATGGGAAATATGGTTAAAAATTCCCCTTAAATATGAGATAATTTNTATATAAAAGTGTAAGATGAATTTTATTCTCCTCCAGTTAAAGGCAGAGACCTGTGGTTTGAAGAAGTCATGGAGGGAGAAGGAGAGAAGAAGAGAACAAGAGGGAAAATGTTTTTAAATCCAGAGATTAGGAAACAGACTGGGGAATGTGGAGTTTGGGGTTCTGGTCCTTGGTCCTAGGAACATTTTTTCATCCTGTTGATTGAAAGAAATAAGAACCAACTAGAAAATAACCAGAAATAATACAAGGGATATAAGTAGTGCAGGTCCAGATTTTTGAAGCACCACTCCCAGTCACTGTCTTCGTAAGAAGCTGGGATAAAATTCAGACGGACAGTGCATAAGTACCTGACTGTAAAGCGGGTACATTAGAGAGTGTAACTAAAGGATTCTATGCCCAGTAAGAAAAGCAGGAAGACCAACAATATTAAAGGTTTGTGATTTTTTTAATAGCAGTAACGACAGACACAGCCTCAGTCGTTAGATAATCTTTTGCTTAATAGACAATACTGGTTCCTACCTGTAGTCTTCCCAGATTTTGGAGGTCCCACGACTGCAATCTTAACTGGCACAGGTGGTTTAGGTTTTGGCTGACGAATATATTTGATGGGATTTTTCATAAATGTTTCTCTATTTTCTTTACTTGAAAGAAAATAAATATATTGTCGATGGATTACAGGAAAGAGCGTGTTTTCATGGCTTTGTGCTGGCTTCATTACCTCTCCTTCACTTAGCTGTGGAATGTACAAAGTGGGAAACAGTTCATTAGGTTTGGCATAGCCTCCTCTCCCTCCATCCTACAAAAGTGGCTTTATGTGCAAGTACAGAAGCACCAACTGGTTGAAACAAAACATCAAAGTATTCAGAGATAGATACAGACAGACATAACATTTTGTACGAGTCCATGGAATTTCTGTATATTTGTAATTCTTGTACAAAAAGATGAAGTAAAGACTGAGGAGAGAAAGAATATTCGCTGTTTCCAGTAGGTGGTACCGTAACACTTTCTGTCCATCACAGGAGTAATCAGAGGCATAGCAATATGTTTTTTTTTTTTTTTTTAAATTTTCAATGAATTTATGATATTTCTATTAAGGATAAAAAAAAATCCTCTGTAAATTAAAAAAGCCACTTATATTATCTGCCTGACAGTAGAAGACATACTAAGAATATTGTATGAACAAAACTGAAAAGAACACTGATACTTACACTGTGATGAAACATAAAACTAAAAAAAAGGTTTTGCTAAAACACATACACTGCTGACGGAATCTTTCCAAAGACAGCAGACAACCTACTGGGAAGTCTGTAGAGCTGATGGCTAACTGGGATGTAAGAGGAGCAGCAATGGCAGAAATAGTCATGGCAGAAATACTAAATGAATTTCTTGCACCACTGTTCACCGTGGAATAATTTAGTCATGTCTCCTTAACACCTTCTCTTGGAAGAATGCCTTATGGTGTCAAAAGTTGTTTTAGAGAAAAGTGGAGACATTTGTAGGAAAAAAATTGCAAAGACCAGATGGCATTGTCCTTACAGTTTGAAAGGGACTCAGAAGTGAAATTGTTACTGACTGATGTGTAACCTGTTGCTTACATTCCTGCTGCTTCCTTCCACAAAAAAAGGAATGGGGAGAAAGTGCCTGTTTTTTTTTTTAAAGGCCTCCAGGATGAATCCTGGCAACCACAGACCAGTAAATCTGACCCTGTACTGAGCAAAGCGAAATATCTTAAGGACAAAATCGGTAGGTACAGGCTTATATATAAAGAGATGGGGAAAAGCCAACTCAGCTTCTGTAGAGGGAAGCCGTACCTCACAGATCTATTACTAAGAGTCACTAAACTTAGGTATAAGATGATCTGCTTGTTACAGTAAGGTAACATGGCATTACCTTGCCAGACCTTCTCTAATTCTCAGGTTCCTGCTCTCACATGAAGTCAGTTCAGAGTGCTTGCCCTCAGTTTGTAAGGTGCCTGGAATCTGATCTGGTGTGTATTTGCTCACACTTCTCTCTCAGCTCATCACTGTTATTCTCTGCTTATCTAATCAGTTGCATAACTACTTCCCCCCTCAATTAATCTAAGAGTAATTGTCATATATACTCTATCTAGCCTTCTTCAAAACCCTCTAGTCCTTCATCAGTTTCATCATTTCTATTTAATATTAAAATACCCTCTGAATGATCTTATTATTTTTATTTTTTTCATTATTGTTAGCATGTTCATTCCCTACTGTCAGCACACACCTCTAATTTCATCTAGTGACTTCCTAGGACTTCCTTCTTTCTTCTTTCTGAACAGTTTTTTTTTTCTTTTAGTTGTTAAAAAAACAATGAACAGCATAAATTAATGAATTGGAGAAGTGGAGTAACAAAAATGTAGTTATTTGAATAGGACAAAGTTCAAGGTCTAGCAAGTAGGGCCAATACAAATTTCATACCACATAGACATGAGTACTTTCCGACGTCGACTTTCTAGATCTCTGGTAAAGTATGAACTTAGATTTATTGCTCTTCAAAATTCATGCATTCTGACAACGAAGTATTATTGCTGAGGAAGTAAATACATTTAACGTGTTGGTTTACTATTTTTGCTACTGTGAGGGTTGATGGCCACCTAGATGGCTTCTTACAAATACAAACCCCAAACTCTTCCAGTTGTTTTCACTGCTTCTGGAAGGCTTTGAGATCTTTGTTGTTGTCCTGCATTCATTGGTCACTAAGAATTAGGCATTTCCTTCTGACTCAGTGCCACTTCTAATTGTGCCGCTAATGCCAGTGTAACAATTTTCACTAAATGCCTCAGCATTGGTTTAGCTGCGACAATGAGAACACTAACAGTTTTTATTACCAATGCTTGCTGTATTTTGTGTATATTCAGTAGCGTGGTTTTGACCCAGTAAAGTAGTTTTCGTGAAGTATTACTGATATTATTTGATACTGACTCATAATATTTTTAATGTGAAAGATATTTTATGAAAGTATTATTTCTTGGAAATATTCTTGTGTTATCGAGATAATTACCTTGATTGGATCCCACTGACCAAAAGAACTTGGAAATTTATATGAGAAAACTAGCATCTTATGTGCAAGTGGCAAACTTATTGGGTAACATTTCTCAAAAATGCTTTCGCGGTTTTCCACAAGAGAATTCAGCTTGCAGTATATTTGGTAACGTACGATGTGGGGCTTCCGTCCTCCATTGATCTGGATTTGTGGTATTAAGAATTTTTCAAGTTCTTCCTGGTTAATGAAAAAATAATGAAATATTAGAATCATGTTCATGATTCAGAAGCACACTGAGATTTTCAATAATGACTGACAGCAAGATTTTCTGTGAACTATTAAGGATTTCTTGAGCACATTCTCAGTCACTGTAAATCAGCAAAATCTGATTTGAGATGAGAACTGGTCTTCCTCACCACTGAAGTTTAAATTACCCAGACTATATTAAGTATCATGTTATTTAAAAATAAATTAAACTGAAGAATTCTTGCATCATGATCATATGTTATCGTATCATTTTAAAATCATTATATGTACAGGCAATGGAAGCAGGGACAGGTGTTGTGGGAGGAGGCCCAGCTGGAACTGGACCTGGCGAGGGCACAAAGAAAAGCAAGAAAGGCTTCTACAGATATATCAACCAGAAAAAGAAAGTTCAGGAAGGTGTCTGCTCCCCAGTTAGCAACACAGGCAGGCTGGTAACAACAGACAAGGAGAAGGCTGAGGTGTTCAACAATTTTTTTGCTTCCAGTCTTTAACAACAACTGCTCTTCATGCGTCCCTTGAGCGGATGGATTGGAAGGTGGGGACTGGGGAAGCAATGTGCCTCCCACTGTAAGTGAGGATCAGGTTGGCGACCACTTGAGGAACCTGAACGTCCATAAATCTATATGGGTCCTGATGAGATGCATCCCAGAGCCCTGAGGGAATTGGCTGATGCAGTCACCGAGACACTCTCTATGATATTTGAGAAGTCATGGCAGTCTGGTGAAGTCCCTGGTAACTAGAAGAAGGGCAATGTCACACCCATATTTAAGAAGGGTAGAAAGGGTGAGCCAGGGAACTACCGACCTGTCAGCCTCACCTCTGTGCTGGGGAAGATCATGGAACAGATCCTCCTGGAAGCTATCCTAAGGCACATGGAAGACAGGGAGGTGATGCGAGACAACCAGCACGGCTTCACCAAGGGCAGGTCCTGCCTGACCAACCTAGTGGCCTTCTGCAATGGTGTAACTGCATCGGTGGACAAGGGAAGAGCCACTGGTGTCATCTACCTGGACTTCAGGAAGGCCTTTGACACGGTCCCCCATAACATCCTTCTCTCTAAACTGGAAAGAGAGGGATTTGATGGATGGACTCGTCGATGGATGAGGAACTGGTTGCTAGATCGCACCCAGAGAGTGGCGGTCAATGGCTCAATGTCTGGGTGGAGATCAGCGACGAGTGGTGTCCCTCAGGGGTCTGTTCTGGGACCGATACTCTTTAACATCTTCATCAATGACATCGACAGCGGGATCGAGTGCACCCTCAGCAAGTTTGCGGATGACACCAAGCTGTGTGGTGTGGTCAATACGCCTGAGGGACGGGATGCCATCCAGAGAGACCTAGACAGGCTGGAGCAGTGGGCCCAGGCCAACCTCATGAGCTTCAGCACAGCGAAATGCAAGGTCTTGGGCCTGGGTCACAGCAACCCCTGCTATCAGTACAAGGTGGGGGATGAAAGGATTGAGCAGAGCCCTGCCGAAAGGGACTTGGGGGTACTGGTGGGTGACAAGCTGGACATGAGCCAGCAGTGTGCCCTCGCAACCCAGAAAGCCAACCGCATCCTGGGCTGCATCCAAAGAAGCGTGGCCAGCAGGGCAAGGGAGGTGATCCTGCCCCTCTGCTCTGCACTGGTGAGACCCCACCTGGAGTGCTGCGTCCAGATGGGGAGTCCTCAGGACGGGAGGGACATGGAGCTGTTGGAGTGCATCCAGAGGAGGGCTACAAAAATGGTCCAAGGGATGGAACACCTCCCCTGTGAGGACAGGCTGAGAGAGTTGGGGCTGTTCAGCCTGGAGAAGAGAAGGCTGCGGGGAGACCTGATAGCAGCCTTTCCGTATCTAAAGGGGGGCTACAAGAAAGAAGGGGACAGACTCTTTAGTGGGGTCTGTTGTGATGGGACATCACACATGGGGAAATGTTTTCAGGACATGGGGAAATGGTTTTAAACTGAGAGAGGGGAGATTTAGACTGGATATTAAGGAAACGTTTTTTACAGTAAGGGTGGTGAAGCACTGGAACAGGTTGCCCAGAGAGGTGGTGGATGCCCCGTCCCTGGAGACCTTCAGGGTCAGGCTGGGCAGGGCTCTGAGCAACCTGATCCAGCTGTAGGTGTCCCTGTTCCCTGCAGGGGAGTTGGACTGGATGGTCTTTAGAGGTCCCTTCCAACTCAGACAATTCTATGATTCTATGATAATAAAACAAGCAGTGGAAAAAGTACCTGTACGCCTTCTAAAATCTCTCTTTCCAAATCAAAGTTCTTTGTAATCTCATTTTGCATGCGCTCCACGGCATCAGTCTCCTGTTCTTCTTCAGGCTCTTCTTCTTCTTCTTCAAAAAACTCCTCTTCAAGTATAGCTTCAATGTCTTCATTTTCATTCTTATCTTCATCCTCACTGGCTTCATCATTTTCCCTATCTGCTAAAACCTGTAAGTGTAAAATACTCTGTTTTCATGTCTTCTATACAGATGTTTTGAGGCGACATATACTATTCCTTTTTTTTTTTTTTTTTTTTAATTATTATTAGAAAAATCATTAATTCAACAAAATGTCATTTTAGGGGCATCCTTTATTGCAAGCAAAAATCTCATAAATTCTAAACTCATATTTCAAAAGAAAATACAGAGCCATTGCAAAGTGCAATTGTATCTAGGAGTGCTTAAAAATCTGAATCATTACACTTCAGCTTTGATGCGAGGACTATTTCTGAGAAGGATCTGCTACAGATACCTCTTTGTACTGTAGTTTGGCAGGACCTCGCTGCGAACAAGCTTGTTAGCTGATGATGTAGTTGACAGAATTTCATGAGCAGTCTAGCTGTTCATTAGCACATCTATAAATACGCTTTGCAATTGAGTTTGGGCAGAAATCCTGGTATGGTCCTGCTCTGTATTAACTATGGATTTGACAGGGCACTTAAACCACATGCCTGATTGCAATTAGAAGGTCAGTGTTATTAGATAAGGTAAACGCATTCACAAGTATTTTGCTGAATTAGGCATATATTGAGTAGTGGGATGAGCCAACAGTTTCTAAAACAATTTGAACATCTTGTCAAATTACTTGGGATAACAGGTTTCTGACAGTATCACATTTTTACCATTTTACACTGCCCTGAAAACTGTGAGTTAAAGCTCTAGAAATTTCTAGGATATGAATGCAAGCACTTCCATTTAAAATTGCTTTTTTAGTTTTTTTCTTACCTCCTCTTTCCTTTTTTTTTGTTCTGCTAGAAGTTCTGCCCTTCTTCTAGCCATCTTCTCATTCTATGAGTGAAAAAACATGTAAGAAAACAGTGATATTTGCAAATAAAAACTCTACTATGAGAATTGGTAACATTAACTTCAATTAGTATTGTTCTTTTCACTTTAAAACTCTGTTTCCAGTTACTTCTAATATGAAAAAAAATTCTGTCTGTGCAGCCTCTGCTTTTGCAGACCAGGTTTGCCTCCAGGTGAACACGTATGTAAATTTTAGTAACACTAATGTGGAGCTTAGAGTCACAGAATCATCAGCTTCATAGAATCATAGAATCATCAGCTTCTGAGAATGAGATTAGGGAAAGGAAGACTGTGATTTGGTTTGCATTGAAAATACCATTTTTTTTTTTTTTTTAGGAAGTGACAGAGTTTTTTGACCAAGTTCTAAGCATTTCAAATATGGTCTTCCAGACACACCCAGTAGCTCTCTGCCTAAGACCACAGGGACTGGTGGGGATTCAACGTGTACCTGCTGCTCTCACACACTGTGATGATGTCAACCCGAACTGAGAGCAGATCAGCTGAGTGTATCAGCACTGCAGGCGGTAGTGCAGTGTTAGAAATCCACATTAACTCCAAACAAAATCCCGTGGATACTAGGGCACTCTGGATACCAGAGCAACAAGAGACTCTGCACAGTCTAATTTTCTTTCCTCACATGACTATATAGACTCAGGTATTCCTGAACAGCACCGCAGTGCAGATGGACTCATGGCTGTGTGCTGTTGCTGGCTTCTTCCAGTGGAGAAGGGAACACTCAGGTAGTGTTTACCTGGTGTATCTGCTTTTTCCAGCTCTCTGTATTCAACTTTAGTGACAAGAGAAGAGACAACAGCATGCTCAGCAGTGCCACATTCTCACAACACAACACTCTCTGACTTCCTTACTGACTGCATGCTATGGAAAAATAGTGAATGTGCAGTTGAAAACTATACTGCAACGCACATAAGCAAAAAGATAAATTAATGTTACTCCAGAAATCCTGATTCTGACCTTTCCTTACTTCTAAGTGGTGGTCTTTTATGCCTTGATCAATCTGCATAGCTGCTTTGTGTATGTGTTTAAAGTAACAACCCTTTATTGTCCTTTTTTTCGTGAGGAGACATTGATGTTTACACTGTAGATGTTTGGACCCTAAAATCCATAGCACAGGTATTTGTCACTGGAGTTCTCAGAGTAACTGCTTACAGGGTGAGCCTAGCACAGCGATACTGGCTGGCCACTAGAATGCACCTTTCTCACACAGATGTCCAGCTTGCCTCAGGAAAGACTAAATGCAAAAACTCTCTGCACTTGAACTCTCCAAGATTATATGCATTCCCAGAGCCAACCTCTGGCACAAGGACCTCTCATAACTTACTGGTACTTTGTGAGTCTTGTCCCAAGCTCCATTGTACAAACATAGTGTGTCAGCTGCTTGCCAGTAACAAATACTCAGACAGTTTCTGATAGCACAAGTGAAGTACCATGTATTTTACAGAAAGTGAGGAACCTTCAATGTGTTGCACATACTGATTGCAAATGTCTGCCTAGAGGTTTCAAGTTCAAGTCACTTGCAACCTGTTCAATAATGGGCTCAGCCTTGTTCAAGTGGGGACTGTACAGTCGCAACGATGCTGTAAGCGTGGCTTAGTGCTGCCACATTTCCTTGCAGAATGCCACAGCTGGAAACACAGACACACAGACACACCCCACGCAGTACTGTGAAGTACGCCTGTGGAAGATAGAGATCAACGCAACAGCTGAGGCGCAGCAGCTGTTCTGTGCTGGAGCTAGGAATTTGATTTTTTATGGTCATATTCCCTCCACCTAGCTGGCTTTCATCCAGGACTCCCAGATGTCTGGCACACTGTCACACTGCCAGGTGTCTGGCAGCACAGCTGCTTTGCTTGGGCTGCTGGATACCTGCGCTCCTGCACAAGACACCTGCAGTGAGCGGTGTTCATGGGGGAGGGGAAGAATAGAAAAGGAGCCCCGAATTCTTTTTCGCTCCTGTGGTATCTGGGAATGCTGTGAACTGAGGGGGGCTGTGTCTTCTTGGTCTTATATCTGTTTCCCTGTGTGCTCTTCACTGCCTTGGGAGTTTTAGAATCTGTGTTCAGACCTGTGCTGCTGAAATTACCAAAAAGCAGACAGGACTGAAAACCTACCCTTTCCTTCGCTCTCAGGTCCTTCAATTTCTTTTTATTTTCCATTTTTTTATGCTGCCTTTCTTTCCATTTTTTCAGACGTGGAGGTAAAAGGCGGTCAAGAATGTCACCTTCTTCTACGTGAATATTAACTGCAACATCAGGACAGAGTCCTTGTTTGGACAAATACTGGGCTTCATCCGAAGTACGAGGGAAACCATCCAGTATAAATCCTGTGGACCTATTTGGAAAAGAAAAAAAGAAAATATTTTTAGTTACACAATGTAAAACGCATGGAATCTGAAAAATTAATTTTAAATTTCCTTATTAAATGTGTAATAATTTTGAAAAATTACTTTAATGTGTTATCTCCTCACAATGTAAAAACAATGCTTCACTATGTGTCTCGTTACAAATTAATGTAACAACTTTACTTCCTTTGAGGTTTTACTGTGTAGAGATAAAAAGTTATTTAAAAATTACTTAAAAAAATAAATTAATAAAACAAATTGTGTCCTCAATATTGTTTGTGGGACCCTAGAAACAGCACTTCTCAGCCACTGCTCTCAAAGAGGAGATGCCCCAAGCATTATTTGGATAATATCTGTCAGCATTTTGAATTGTGGACACAATGGGTGATATACTTCCTAAGATCAATTAAAGAAAGAGGGAATCTGACTACAGTTACCGGAATGGCTCTTTCCTCCACCAGCCAGGAACAATGTTATCGAGTATTTCTGCAGGCAGTGGCTTAGAATCCATCAGATTTGCTCTGATAGCTTCTTCCTCATCAGTCAACTCCACTTCCTTTGTATAAAGAAATTCACAACAAATGAAAAACAACAGCACCAAACAAAAAAACAGGAAAGAGCTCTACCATGCAGATGGATTGTTTTTTGACTAAATAAGGTATCACTTACTGCCCTTCTTTTATTTAATCCAACAGAAACAAAGTAAATTCATTTGCTACATTTCACTGTACGACATTATACATAAAATTAATGCCTGGAACACTTTACGGATGTTGTCCACTTGCTTGGGGTTGGCTTTTTTCCACAGAATTTGGGCAATTTTCCATCAAGCTGAAAGGAACAAACTTGGGGCTGGCAATACCAGGAGTTAGCCTTCCCACAGCTGAGTATAGCAGCTGCCCCTAACTGGTATTAATCAGTTCATCCTTTACAAGCAACTGTGGGCCTCAGAAACTCAGAAAATGCATGCCAATTCCTTCAACTTCACATGGAAACTGTATTAAAATGCCAGTATACAGACTACAAAAATTGTACCAGCATTACTTGATAATTTAGCTTTACAAAGCACAGGTCCTGTTGGCGATGTTCACATGACTCTAAGAGCAGTCTCCAAGGTGATGACGGGTACAGTAGATTCTGATGTCTTCTCACCCTTAATTTCCATTTTTATTCCCATGGCTGCCTCATAAACAGGCTGAAGGCTGCCTGCAGGTAGTGCAGAGAGGTGCTTGCTCTAAAAGCTGGTCCCAAAGGTGCGGCTGTAAGGTGTAGCACCTAACTAACTGACCGTGAATTAGCATTTCTGTAAATGGTCTCAGGTCAGGTACAAACCAAATCTGAGGTCACTACCAAGTAATCTTACTTCAGTAAGTTAACTATAACCTAAAGAAGCCATGATAAACCTGTTTCACCAGAACAGTACTGAACTGTCTAAATATGAAAGGGAAAAGAGTTCTCTCAACTCCTGCCTTGTTTGCTGTACACCTCCCACCTTATCCACAGGTTCAGCTTCAGCAATACGCAAATAAAAGATCACACAAGTAACGGTCTGTGTTTGAGAATGCAGCACAGGAAGAGTGTATTTTTATTAGCATTTTAGTTTGCAACAAGAGGGTACTTCTGAAATAAATGTCCAAGCATCCCCAGGCCTCTTAAAATTAATGTCTTCCAATGAGCAGCTGTTGTCCAGTCCATAGGACCAGAGCAGACCTAGTCCAACCTAAGTCTCATCCCTTCTGCCCTGACATGTGTGATGAGAACATTTCACCAACATACACTGAATGTTTCCATTTACTAATAGCATGTGTTTTTCTGATAAAATTTGCAGTTCATTTTGAAATCTCAGATTTCCTTCTTTATCCGATCACACAGGAAAACAACAGGTTAGTGAATGTCTGTTTAGATAAGACAAGAATGAATTTTTAATTTCCTAAGTGTGCAGCTTTGCTTCTTAAACAAGTGAACAATGTTTCAGGAAAAAAATACAATCCCAAACCAAACAGCAATACATATAAACGAATATATTGGTTATCCCAATAACAGCAAATAGAAGGCACAACAGCAGAGGTTCTGTACAGCAAAACCATTGGTGCTGATGAGCCAACATCTGCACTAAGTACATTAAAAGAACATTTAGGTCTAGCTCTGAGCTAGCCCTGAACATCCATTAGCAGATGAAATTCATTAGGCATGTTTCTGAAGTGTGTGCTTGTGTTTAGCTTCATTCAAGATGAATTCATGCGCTCTGAAACTTCTCCATATGAACTGAGAAGGGGAAGGCAGGACAAGTGAAAGGTGGGCACAAATGGGAGATTTGCTTCTAAAACATCCTCTAGACTGAAACTAAAATGTTAATGTAGATGTGGGCATTGTTTGACAGGAAGGCTGTACATCACGTTTACACTGAGTTAAACAGTTGCTGTTCACATGACAAAGATTGCATGAACATTAATGAATTAATCTTATTTTATTGACAGAATATACCTAAGAGGTGATGAAATTAGCGAGATGACATGAGCACAGATGGGGGTTCAATTAGAAATCAAAGTGTCCTGATATAATTAACTTCTTCACTAATAGAAACATGTTAGATAAACTTCAGAAACATATAAATTATTCAACAGGGAAAAGGGAAGTATTTTAAGCTAGTGCATGGCATGGCAAGCTCAAAATTGCTGGTGTATGAAACCTAAACCAAGCACAATTGTTAAGCATTTGATTATACATGTGCTTGATTCAGAGGAATAGAAACTGAAATTATCATTTTTTTCTAACTGCCTAGAAGAAGATTTCCACTTAGTTCTACATATTCTCATGCTG
>VXAV01002384.1:10581-27083 GCA_013399715.1 Alectura lathami | reverse complement strand
ATTATTATTATTTTTTACTTTATAAGGGCAATTTTTATCTTTTGATGTAATGCAAAGAAAGGTGTTGAAGAAAGCTATGTAGGGTTACTGACTATGGACATGACCAGAAATCAGGAAGACAGCATGTTTTACAAAAAGCGGGAGTGTTATCATAGACTAGTCAAATGCAGAGCATTCCAATAACAAACCTAGCTGCTAAGATTTTGGGAAATTATTTTTTCAGAATGTGTAATGCTGTGAGATTGATATGGTTAAGGATTTGATTCTCACAGAATGGCTTCCAGACACAAACTGCAGTAAAAATGAATGACAAGGGGATACAGGTTGATGATTCCAGACTGGTTTACATCAGTCACGACATCAAAATACATGATTTTAAATATACTGGACAAAAGACTCCATCAGAAGTCAGAAAAATATTATTTTTCCCAAGCTGCAGTGTTAACTTTTCATGGAAGTATTCACAGAAGAAAATATTATTTTCCAGCTTGTAGAGATCATTCTTCCTGAAAACAAAATTTTCAGGTTCATAACTGAGTATCTGGTATCCTTTAAAGAACGCAATACCTATTCTGCCATGCTTTCATATAAGTCTTACTTGTAAAAAGTCATCTGTATAAGAAGATAAGATCTCTTCAAGACTAGACATTGACTACTAAAAGAGTGTGTTTTTTAATGCCAGTGGCCGTCAAACATCCTTTTAACTTGCTTCCAAATTCACTTGGAGATAACAATGTAACATGCAGCTGGATAATCTTCTGTCCCTCTCAGCAGATGTATTTAAGTTCTCCCCTGAGATTCTCTCCGGAATTCATTACAAAGTTCTGCTGTATTTTCCTCGTTGGAGGTAGTCCTACTAACCAACTTGCTCAAGAATTTGTTAGCATGACCTGTCAGCAAATAAAGCAATATCCTTCTCTAACAAAAGGATGCAAAACGATGGTAGGGAGCTGCTTGCTGCAAGGACAAATCTGAATAAGAATTCTTCTGTCTGTCCTTGATTCTGATAATGTAGCCAAAATACCTTGAGACTAGGCTGGATGCCACAGGTCTAATGAAGTCTGTTAATGAAGTGAAATGGAATGATTTTGCTGAGGTACTGAGTCACTGGTCTGGTGGTAATCACACCCAGAGGGAGTCCGTAGTCTTGGATGTTATCCTTCAGGGTTTTGTGCTGTTCATGGACCAATGAACAGGTTGCTAAAGTGAACTGAAATTGCATTCGCTGTGCTTTGGTCGTGCCATCACATTAAGGACTTTACAACAAGTCTGAGAAAAAAATATTCATGCAGAAGAAGGTTGTTTACCAGAAATAAAAAGCTGATGAGGAAAAAATACTAACAGAAGTGCATCAGTGTCAAATAATGTCTTGGTGCCAAAAAAAAATAAAATGCTGATTTGAGAGCCAGCCATAAACACCAGTGCCAGGAACACTTGCCATATTTTTGGCTGTGATGAGCAAGTTGTAAATTGAGTTGTCAAAAGAACCTCCAATTCAGCTGATGAAAATCTGAAATCCTCTTCTGACAGACATGATTTTGGTCAGTACTGTGTCTGTGTTGAAGTATTCACTTCCAGTATTACCTGCTGCTGTATTACTTCATCAGAAACATTACTTTCCCGTTATCAGAGTGCCCCCCTGCTTATCAAGGCAAGATGGTGGCCTTGAATGAACCTTTAGCAGCTTCCTCAGCACCTGCGAATGCATCCCGTCCAGTCCCCTTGAATCATGTCTGTTCAGGTTACGTAAACAACCGCTAATGCAACCCCTTTCTGCTATGCGTAGCACCACTATTTCCACACGCTCTCCTGTTTGCACAGAGACCTAGGAGGCTGCAGAAAGACTGTACCACTGAACAACAAAGCAATGAAGGCATTGAGCATCTCAGCCTTGTCAGTGTCTTTCATCCAAAGACCACCTGCCCCATTCAAGGGCCCACTCCTATTTTCCTTGCCTTCCTTTTGCTGCTGTTGCTCCTGCAAATATCCTTCTTGCTACCACTCACTGGTTTCAACTCCCACTGAACTCTCATCTTCTTAATCCCATGCCTGGATAATGTGTGGGTATGCTGTAGCCTGCTTCCCCTCTCGCATGTTCCCTTAGATTCTGTAGTAGGACATCTTTGAAGGTCTTTGATGATTAGGCAACTTGAAGGAACGTGGCAGTTATCAGGCATAAGAAAACTGTCTCTTAGAATGTGATGCAGAAATTTATTTCTTCCTGAAGCACCCTTATTTGTATTGTCTAGGAGTTAGATTTTCTATTTTGTTGTACTGTGCAGTTTTAAAAGACGTGTATGTTGCATACCTGTGTGTTGTAACTTCTCTACACAATAAAGGCTTTTATCACCTCCAGGTCTAAAGAATAATTCATTTGTATTGAAACCTTGACTGTTTTTTTCCCAGTATATCACTGTCTAATAAAATAAATCACTCTCTCCTGATAAATATTAATATAAATTACTAACAACAAACACCTGGGTAAATGATTATTGCTTGGTGAAATCACACCCTGTAAGAGAGAGGTTTTAGAATGTACATTTATAAAAGCTTTCGACCACTCTTCAAACTAATTTATAAAAACAACTTATTTTCTGAAAACTATCATTCATGAAGTATTTTACAGGTCTCATGACTATCCAACTATTTTGAACGATTTTTTAACTACAAGGTATAGTTTATCTACTGCAGAGGTTGTCTGTTTTAAAATTCCGCTGGTATTAAGTGAAGATAAAACCTATTAAACACAAGCAAACAAGCAAACAAACAAGCAAACAAAACTGTAGCTTACTCGGGCATGAACATTGCACTATCTCTGATATTTTGGCAAGGGATGGTCAGAATGAAGGGCTGGTAGAAGCATTCCATTCTTTTTGGTGAACATTTCTAAACTCCTGTCCAATAGGTGTACATGCACCAGCCTGAACCTACATATTATAAATACTGAAAAAAAACCATACATTCCCATTATTTTTTCCTCTTTTTGCCTTCCTTTGTCCCATTTAGCAACTCGCCCCACTATTTTTGGGGAAAAAAACAAACAAACCACAAAACTGAACGTAATTCTTTGAAATGTTTTGGAAAATCTTTTTGGCATTCATAAGAAAACACTGTCAATATGTGTAACAGAACTGTTATTCCCAAATTTTATCAAGTAAATAGTTTGACATAAGCAATTATAAGCTAGCTAGAATTTGATAGGCTAATGCTAGGCTGGTCTGAAAATGGTTATGTTGTCTACATAACAAAAACGTTTGGATTATTACCTGTTTGCTTTCTTCATTTTCAGATCTAGTCATGATCTGAGAGGAGTCTTCCAGTTCCTGTGACAGAAGTTTATCATCATCTTCCTCAGGTTCTTCATCAAAATCAGGCCCAATTTTCTGTTTAGTTTTGGGTAAGAGCAGTTCCTGCAGATATTCTTCAAACTGAATATGGAAAATGCCAAATTTGTCTGCTAGCCATCGTGCACATGTAGTTTTACCCGCTCCATGCGTCCCCAGTATGCACACCCTTAAGGGAGGAGCCTATAGGAGTAATGAAAAAAAAAGGAATATTTTATAATAATTGGGACTCTACTGTTTTTCAGTTCCAAAATATCATTATAAAAATTGCCTCAAAAACAGGTACTTATGTGATATACAAGTCATTAAATAGAAAAAATCAGTAATGATAAACAATGGGAAATGGAAAGCAGTGATTTTAATTTGTCATATGCTTCCAACAGTTTTCAAGACTCTCACTTGTACTGGTTCATTGTGAGCCACATATTCCTCAGGGTTCTTCAAAAATTTGTCTCTGGACTCAGGATTTGAAAAATAATAAATCTTTTCTTGATATTTAGCTGCATGTTCGGAGAGTCCTGGATAAAGGACATAATCCTCTTTCAGACTGACTGGGCAAAAGTGTTTTGTGTCTCCCATCTGCCTTTTCTTTTCCTCGGCTTTTTCTTCACCCTGAAAAGATTGTGAAAATTTTCAAAAATTGTATGCATTAAGTTGTTTGCTTAGATTAAGTAGATCAAGTACATTAGATCAAGTAATATTGAATATGTCAACTATGTACTGAATGAAAATGGTATTCTCAAGATACTTTGTAAGCTAAATATGAGTCCATGAAAATATGTACTTTTTAGATTCTGTCAGAAAACAATTACTGTCCAATTAATTATTGAGAATGACCATTTAAAATTTCAAATGATAATATCATAATTAGCTGTTGAATACAAAAATGAAGTTAAGAGTATCTATGATAAAATCTTTTCCTGCTGTGTTCTTGAAATGCACATTCTGTTCCTTCTAAACATGAAGAAGAAAGTAGATCTCTTCAGAAAGGGCACTGAGAGCTGGTGGTATGACATCTATTTATCCAATAAGATTAAGCTCTAAAAATCTATTTAATACTGCTCCAGTATAGTATACAGATATTTTGTACTATTAAATTTGGGGATAGACATCTTCAAATACAGGATGAAAATAAAAGAGGGGTGAAGCTAGATCTTTAACTTCATTAAAATGAGTGTTTGAAAATTATCAGTAGCTGAAAAGAAACAGAGGACTTCTCCACTGCACCTTCTGACGTATACACAATAGCTCATGGAATCATTGTAAGTTGTCAGAAATTAAAGTTCGCATTTGCTTCTTTTTATGAAACCCCTCTTTGCCACCTGACAAAACTAGCTACATTCATCTCTCAGCTTGCATGGGGTATTTACGCTTCTTGCTGGAATAAAATTACTATCAGCCAGAACATAGGAATACAATGAAACTGTTCTTGAAGCACATGATTACATTTATTCTGCAAGAAGGCTAAAACTGGAACATACAAAACCAGGAGGAAAAATTGTTTTACCTTGGGGTACTGTTTAAACTGAAAATGAGTTAAAATCAATTGGCAAATAGACAAAGCTAACATGCTTACTTCCTCTTCGTTTTCTTCTTCTTCAGCTTCATTTTCCTCCTCAGCTTCCACTTCAGCAGCTAGGTCTTCCGCTTCTTCATCTAGGTCTTCAGCAGATAGCTCCCAACCATGATACTTAAAAGGTTCTGAAATGGTTATTATTTTTTTTTTCTGTTTCAATGTTTTTCATGTGGCTATATCAAAATATATTCTCTTTGTCCATAAAAGTAAGCACATACGTGGAAGCAAATCATGCCAACTCTGTATTCCATTTCTCCTACTTAAAGAACAAAATGTTCTTCCAAGTTATACGAAATAAATGTATATTAACATATTGATTCCTCCAAAAATGAAAGTGCTACTGGTTTGTTTTCTGATTGAAATAAATTGGTAGTGTCAATGGGCCCTCCTAGTACAAAAGTATTATGCAAACACATGCAGACAGTGGCGTTCATGTTTACAACAGTTTCTTTCATAGTGTTTGTCAGTGAAAACCACTAGTCAAATTTCATTCTATTACAAAACTAGCACAGTAGATGTTTTAGTTAACAAAACACTTGCAGTGGAGTAACTACAGGAAAAGTGTGTTATTGATACTATTTATCCAGTACTCAAACTTGTTAGAGATTTGAGCTCATGCGTAAAGAAAGTGCATTATTTGCCAAAAAAAAAAAGTATTAATGCTGTAAAAATTCAATCTTGAAACACAGTGTATGTATGTAGGCAGGTAGATTATTATGCACACTGATTTTAATGAGTATCATACATTAGTGAACATTTATTTTCTGTCCATTTCTTATACATGTATACGATACAGCAAGTAACTAGGGATAAGTGATGTCAGGTATTTAGGGAGCTGTTATGTACATATTTGTACAGCTGCATATATATTTCAAATACATATATTCCCCACTCTTTGAATGTCTTAAAGGCTGCTACTGTGCTTTTCAGCTCACCCACAGAATGCAGGATGTCCTGTTCACACTTCATGTAAGTAAGACAGGATTCAGTGTAATCTCTCCCCCAACATTTTCATCATACAAGCTCTCCAAAATCCCCCTTCGTAGGTTAAACGTAAATCACATGAACAGTACTACTTACCCTCCATAACCAGGACAATTTGATTAAGCAGATTTTCTGGAGTTTGCTCAGCAATCTCTAAATCAACGACCTGAACTAGAGATGACTGCTTGATTTCTGTCTCCACTGCTTGCCAGTCATTCATGAAAAGGTCAATCTTCCTTTTAATTATTTCCATTTCTGGTATGTCTAGAAAACCATCCTCTGCAAACTCAGGTAGCATGATTTCTGAAAATCAAATCATATATAGAAGTCAATACTCCTCTAAAATATGTTGCATTTAAGAAAGTATCATTATGCTTTAAAATCATTTTTATTTTCCTCAAATATGGTAGCATAATTTCTCTCTATTTTTTTTTCCTCTTCTAATAACAAATTCTTGTTACTAGTTTAAGAAGATGCTTTGAAAATGCCAAATTCATTATGTTGAAGTAGTATATACTAAATTTGAATATCGTTATTTAAATCAGCATGCAAATAAATGTATTTTTTTTTTCTGCAAAGCAAAATAAGGAATATACATTAATTTAAAATTATGATTTAATGATGAACAATTTTTGACAGACTATCCATATGGTCATACCTCATATGGAAACATGCCAATATGTAAAGAAACAAAGAGAAGAAAAATTGCATGCACTGCAGAGAAACTTCATGTTCTAACCTGGTTCAGGTTCAGTTACTGAAGCTGTCGTGGAGTCCTCAGGTTGTATGCTAGGTATCTGTTCCTCTTCAAGTGGAATATGTTCTGTTTATGTGAATAGAAAAATAATGCACATTACTAGGTGTTTTTTCACTCCAGCACAAGATCTCAACATTCACATGTTAACAAACTGAACCTTCACTTATTCAAACAAAGGTATACAGATATATACAGCACAACATGGCAAAATTGCTGAGAAAATAGAAGATCTAGAGGAGAAAGGAGAGAGAAGGGACTAAACAGAGAAGTTCACTTCAGTGTAAATATAATGGATATGAAGATGGTACCAAAGCCTGAAATCCTAAGTTGATAAATCCTAAACCATGCAATGTAAGAGTTCTTAAACAAATTACAATTGATGCTTCTAGCTATAACTAACAAATGAGGCAAGATAGATACACTCGAGATTATGATCCACCTTTTAAAAAATGACCTGTAATGGGAATGTCTTGACTCCTGGACATCTAAGATTTAACCTCTGCCCATAACATGAAACAGAAACTGTGGGTGTTGAACAGCTTGAAATTTAGATTTCTTTGTTTAGGGAACTGGAATACTTCCACTGCCGTAACTAAGATGGCAACAGAATTGAAAGAGGGAATTAATTTCTTCTGACTTTCAAGCCACAAAATAAAGGAGTTGCCTCACATTTGGAAGTCACTGTGTTATTCACAGGACTCAGAAACACCTTCTCTTACACTTCTAGCAAAACCCTGCAAGCAGCTGCGGCCCAGGTTTACTGGGTTCTTGGAGCAAGACTTTCTGTGCTGTTCCCCCTGCACTTTCTCAGCTATGTGCTTATAGGGGTCTTAAGAACACTTTTACTTCTGCAGATGAAGGCATCTTAAGAAATGACTTATACCTAAACCAGTGACCTACAGAACCCAAATATCAGCGCTGTGAAACAGTACAGATGTAGGTATGTATGGAATGATTTTAAGTAATACCAACAGTGAGATGCAGAAGTGTAACCCATTTCTGTAGAGGCAAGAAGTCATCCATAGGTATACAAGGAAAAAGACTGTGGATGTAAATACCATCTGCCCAGCCAACACACTCCAGGAGAAGGTGTGTAATAGTAATGATATCATAGGATCATCGTGCCATAGTATCACAGAGTAACATAGTATCATAGAGTAACAGAGTAGAGTAGAGTAGAGTAGAGTAGAGTAGAGTAGAGTAGAGTAGAGTAAAGTAGAGTAGAGTAGAGTAGAGTAGAGTAGAGTAGAGTAGAGTAGAGTAGAGTAGTATGGCTGGGGTTGAAAGGGGCCTTGAAGCCCACCCAGCCCCAACCCCTGCCGTGGGCTGGCTGCCACCCACTGGATCAGGCTGCCCAGGGCCCACCCAGCCTGGCCTTGAACGCCTCCAGGGATGGGGCATCTACATAAAGAATAAATGAATAAATAATTTTTTTTTTCCTTTTTTTTTTTTAAAGCCACAAAAAGTGTACATCAAGACTTCCCTTTGTAGATACTTGGGCTGAGAAACTCTCACAAATATTTTGGCCTTATTGAAGCCATGTCTGTGTACAATAATTTGTTTAACAAGTAAGGAAAGAAAAGACAATCTCTTAAATACATTGTGCTGAAATTTATACTGTCAATTGTTTAAGATTAGGGAAGTCCAAGCCTGTCTCATAACACTGTCTCATGAAAAGTAATCAAAAGTTAGAGACCGAACAAATGTATTAATCTAACTATGAAATCCAAGGTACTACTCAAGGTAAACATTACAAAAACTGGGTGTCTGATGCTATACCAAAAGTGTTGTCATGGTTGGTGAGCATAATAACAGTGACAGCAGTTTCCAACACCACTTTGCAGAAAAAACCCAGAGGGGATTAAAAACTTGATATTGGCAGCAGGGGAACACATCAACAGAGAAGAACAAAGAAACTCATCTGCTCATAGGGCTGCATTCAGTACCCATGAAGATCTTGTCAGGTCCTTAGAAGTCCTGATAAGATCAGTCTCAGCTACAAGGTACAAAGAAGCCTAGATGACTCTGTCACCTCTCTGTCCTTGCTAAATGGTGAACAGTCTCCAGAAGCAGCAGTGTGTAGTTCCTGCTGTTCCCATTCCCTGTCCTCCTACCATTTCAGCCCTGATTCTCTTCTTTCTCCTACCATTTTTCTTTTGTGCTCTGTTTAACAAGGCTGAGATCACACTCTTTAGCTCACAGACAGAAAATCAGTTGAAAGCAATGACTGAAATGGCCTGACATTACTATAAGTTAGCGGGGACATGAAGTGTATGCAGTGTTTCTCGTCAGAAACGAAGCTGCAAGAAAGAGTTTGAACAGGAGACAGAGAGGTTTTCTACTTTGCTGTAATTCCCCCCCTCCTCTTTTTGCATCTGTCCTGTTTTGAGTCTGAAAGAGACTTTTTATGGGGCCAAAACCTTTATTCACTGGTTATGCCCATATACCTCTACTCTACATGGGATAAAGATTTGAAATAACTCAGGCCCTCCATGTCAACTTATTTGCTGGCTCAGGAACCTGAGGGCCCTGCCAGCCCTGATTGTCTCCTGTACCCCATTCCCCAGCGCTCCCCTACCTGCCCCAGGCCCAGGGCCCCAGGTCACCTTGGGTCCATCAGCCCCTGCCCCAGCGAGGGCGCAGCAGGGCCAGGCTCGAGATCCCCACAGGCCTGCCCTGCCCAGCCATGGCCCCGGCTGAGCCAGGCCTGCTCGTGGGTTCACATCCTGGCCCAGCCTCAGCCCACCCCCAGGGAGATTCCTGGTAGCCCAAGGATGGGGCTGTCCCACAACCCCAGCTGTTGTGCTCCTGGCTGGGGCGGTGGGACAGGCCCTGGTGCCATGGCCCTGCCCTGGAGGCCATATTATACACCGCTCCTAGCTCCTGACATGCTGTCGCTAAGGTGAATGGCAAATTTTTTATTGCAGTTGAGCCATTTTTGTGATCTTTTATGGCAAAGAATAATTAATGCAATTCCTTTCTTCTTTTTTCAGCTTTAGACAGTACGTAACTATTAGGTTGACATCTCAGTGGGTAAGCTTCACTCCATATGAATGATTATTACTCCAAAGGTGCAAATGGGTATTTCGTGAAGCAGAACCACCAAGCAGATTTCACATAGTCTGATCCCATATTAGAAATTAATTTTCTTGAAAATGTTGATGAACTTTTGCTTTTTACTAAGCTAAACATTCATGACATCACATTAGTTATTCCCTGCAATGGTACTGCTGTCTCCTTCTGTGATTCTAAATACGAACATGAAACTACCTTCCTTTTTATGTACATTAAAATATGTTGTGTAAATGCCACAGTTAATGATGTTTCAGTCCGCAGTGATGCATTCCAAATGAGACAGAGATATAGCCAGGTGAAGTCTGTATAAATTTGGGCAGCACTAATGTGTTATGTAATGATTATTCCATTAGGGACACAGATATCAAGAAAATAAGGAAAGGATACATTTATAACTAGGTTACACTGACTGCTTTTTGCACGTGTTATCCCTGGCACATTCACACTGTAGAAATAAATCACGTGTGCTGCCTTGTGAACCACAGACCTATTCAAAGCATGTATGGAAGATGGTAATGTGTGTTGTCTGGACCTAGCATTCGACAGAGCATCTTTTAGAGTTCTGCCCTTTAAAAACTTCTCAGTTCTGAGTAGGTCATGAAATTTTGAAAATCTACTGGAAGAATAATGGATGTAAATGAATATGTGGCAACAGCGGAGGCAGAATATTGAACACTGTAACAAATCCACTCAAAAGAGCTCTTCCCACATGACCTTAATGTCAGGAACGCTCACCATTCATGCTGAATTTTATTCTCTACTTGAGACACATAATTCAATTGCATTACCTCTACCAGAGAGTTTTGTTGCATAAGGAAAGTTATCCAGCAGCAATTGTTGCATGCTCAGGTTGCTTTTTAACAGATTACACAGGCCTAAACAAACTGGAGAAACATTCAGAAGAGAGGAAAAGTAACAACAGAAAAAAAAAAAAAAAAAAAAAAAAGATTACATCCCTAGAGAAAAAGGATAATCCCCAAACTGGACAACCCAAACATTATTTGGTTTTGACTCAGGTATTTGAACCTCATTGTGATACAATCATTGTCTCCCTGGCATTTGGCTTTTTTCAAACCGGGTCTTGGGGACTAAAAATATCAAAAATATTTTAAAGTAAGGCAACGGTACCTTTGCTATCACGTATGAGTTATAATATTCTGCTTGCAGAATAGATTTACCACGAGACTTTTAAAGAAATTAAAATCATAGTCAAGAAAAATATCTTGAAAAGTCAGTAATGGTTTAAAAATAACTGGATCTAAAAACCCAAACACATTTCCTGCAGAGTAGGTGTCAGTCTAACTGTGCTGTTCCTAATTAATTTCTTTTCTTCATAACAGCGGTGATAACAGACAATCCTCCACACCCCTAAATCTGGAGCTTTCGCAGGACATGTCTATATCGCAGTCTCTCATATTCTTTTGCTCTGTGTCCTCTTTGCTTTTACTGAGTGTAGTTACCATAGAGACAAATGATCCTCAAAGGCTTTCTGCCCCCACATTCTCTAAGTGAGTTGCTGGGGAAGGAGAGGCATTAATGTGCTTTTTTTTTTCTCAGCGTTCTGCTGGTATTAGATATGGCTTGTTCTGCCCTCAGTCCATATTCAACAATAAAAAAGATGAGAAAGTTCCTCCCTCCTCCCTCAAACCCTGCCAAGCTGAGACAGAGAGCCCAGAAGCTGGCATGCCTTCTTTATTAAGGGTTTGACTATCAAAATAAACAGGAAGGCAAAATGTGGAGTAACAGTGACACTTTCATTCTTTGGAATTGATATGTATTTCATTATGAATGTGTTTTCATTTGTCTTTTTGAAACAAATCCTGTAATTTGTTTAATACAGACTTTTCATTGCTTATAAATACATGCTGCCAAATAATTTTTAGCCAATTACAGTGAAAACACACTTACTAGGCAACCTTATATTGTATGTACTGAATTATAGTGTTTGGAAAAACCAGTTTAGTCTACTGATTAAGTTGATTCTAATGCATAAGCATTGTGGATATTTAACATCTTGTTATTTAATATTAAATGTTTCATGTTGGATTTATTTCTCTCTTGGACTTTAATATATTCTAAAACTTCTAACAGATGAAATCTAAAATGTTTATTTTAAATACTAAAATGGGTTGTATTCATTAAAGATGAGTTACCTTCAGAGTGATTTTGAGAGAAAACAAAGGTAGAATTTCTTATTTGTTCTCGTTAGCTTATGGCTCTGTACAGTTCCAAGAGCAGCAGAATTTTACCTCTCACCAAAAGAAGAAAACATGACTCCATGTGAAAACTAGGAAACTGTTAGCAGGACAACGGATGATTAGAAAAAACACAGGACATATTTCTACCATTTACATCCAAAGTTCAAATTCATCCATCCCCATTTTTCTCAAGATTCCTTGCTGCAGGAAATAGACTAGTCATTTTTGATTAATGTGGACATTTATGTTAATTTGAAAATGGTCTGTAGAACTGGGATTTGTTAAAATCACATGCAGCTATTTGTGAATACTGCAGTGTGAATGTTTCCTGGTATTTTTTTCATTCTCTCATTCTCCTTTTTCTTTTTTCTTTTTTCTTTTTTTTTTTTTTTTTTCAAAATTCAAGATAGTGACTTCCTAACATTTTTTTCCCTCTGATTTCCCTCTGTTATCACTTCATCCTGTAAAAAGCACTCATGGATTTCTGAAAACAAGAGGTCATGTTAACCTGGAAGTTCAGCAACCCTCACTTTGATATTTCTATAGTTCCCTGTATACATTTATTAATTTTGTATGTAAACTGCACACAGTAGTGGAAATAGCATTTTTCTGTTGTTTTTCAAAATGCGTAATACCTGCTACATTATTTTAACAGGAAATCATAACATGACTTTAATTGCATTTAAATGTTAAAATAACTTCAACTTGACTATCGCATTATCAACTACCATAAAAGAAAAAAGAAATAAGGTAAGGAATGATATTCACAGCCTATTTTCAATAAAGGAAAGACCTGCATAAAACGAAGGCATACAATTAATGATACTAGCTCATAAGAGAAGTTGTATGTGCTACAAGGCCAACCTGTAGGTTTAGATTCTTCTTTATAATCTGCGGAATCACCGGACTGTTCCTGAGACATTTGTTCAGTTTCAGGTGGAAGCTGCTTATCATTGTCCTCAAATTCTGTAGGCACAAATAAAATCATTAGTAACTTGTTTTCATGTACATCTCTTTTTTGTTATATTCAATTTTCAATTTATGCAATATCAGGAAACTTTAAATATCTTATAAACAAGCAACTTTTAATAAGATCAGCAGGCAAAACCCCACAGCCTTTAGCATGTTCAAATCAAGAAAATTCTTCACTTGTTCTTTACCTCCTTTTGATATTCACAGGGATGCAGTCAAACAAAATGAGCTTTGATGCTCCATAATAAAGAAATCAAGAGTCCATATGTACAAAAAGGAAAACAACATGCAGAAAAATACGCGCAAAATGGCAGATACTTTGTTAAGGCTGCCATCATGTAAACCCTCACATGCATACATAACTTAATCACAGACTGTCCTTGAGACATCACTGGAAATAGCTGTGGCAGAGAAGCTGATTTTTCACAGTGTGTCTGAGTACTTCAGAGATTTCATTTACAAGACCGGTGCTGTATAGGAACAAGAAAGACAGACAGACAGACATTAAACAAAGTAAATGGAGCAAATGTCCCTTTCCTTATAGGTGTTCAAAAAGTGACAGGAGCTTTTGGAGAGGCAGATCAGATCATACGCTTTCATTCTTTTTTCTGCAAAGGGATGCATGGCTCTACTAAACCAATATCCCTTAGCCTTTATCCATCTGATTAAGAGACTAAAAGAATTTAAGAAGTGAAGATAGTTGGTATCTAATTGAGAAAGTTGCTCATAACCTTTCTGCTCAAAAGCCTAGAATTTTTCTCCCTAAAGTGCTGTGATTGCAGTTATTAGACTGTAATTATGGTGTCTGGCTTACAGAGGCGACCAGAAAGTGGCTCTGAAGACAATGCAATACCGCTCAAGACTGAACAAACCACTCCTGTGAAGTTCATGTCACTACAGTTTGCTTTGAAGTTTGTGGTACAAGTAACTTGCTATTCCTCTGTCTGCAGATTAATAAACTCTCCTTGCTCAATCTCTGTTCTCATTGAAAAACCTCCATTCAGAGGCAGAAAAAATCAAACGGGGACGCAAGCCAGCCAAGAAAAACAAAGTAAATATATGTAAATGCTGTATAATCAGGCTCAGATTAACTGTCTAGTGAATGTTATAATTTAAACTGATTCCAAAAAGCATTTCTCTTCAAAGACTAAAGAGAAAATGTCCTAAAATGTTACAGATATACCGTATAGGTTTAATTATCGATATGTTCATTTTTTGTTGTTTTTTAAAAATATCTTACTGAATTTAGTATGATGAAAAAAAAATTAAAAGCACAAACAAAAGAGATGGATATTGATTCAACCTTCAACCATCTGTAATATGAGTAAAGAGATAGATCAACATTACAGAGTCCCAGAATCCCAGAAGGGTTGTGGCTGGAAGGAACCTCTGTGTCCATCTGGTTCAACCCTTGCTCAAGCAGGGCCACCAAGAGCAGGCTGCCCAGGCCTACATCCAGGCAGCCTTTGAAGATGTCACCCACACAGCACAGCAGTGCTGCCTGGTGTTCAGGGGAACCTCCTCCAGTCCCACTGAAAAGAGCCTGGCTCCATCCTCACTGCACCATCCCTTCAAGTGTTTACATCCCCTCTGAGTCTCCTCTGGGCTGAGCAGCCCCAGCTCCCTCAGCCTCTTCCTCACAGGAGACTCCAGTGCTCCAGGCCCTGCGTCATCCTGGTGGCCCTCTGCTGGACTCTTTCCAGTATGACCGGATCTCTAGTCTACTGGGGTGGCCAGAACTGGAGACAATTGAAGAGCTTGAAACAAACATTAACAGCTGTGAAGGACGAGCACAGGAGACCACAGCTGGAATGCTCAGCTCCAGCCACCCTTTTATTTCCCACAAAAGTTTCTGTCCAAATAGCAGTAGTAGCAGAAGATAAATCAGTGAAGATTGGGTTGTTCTAACAGTGTCTGAGGCATGGGCATACATTTGTTCCTGTTGAATTTGTGACAGGGAGGGGATAATCTCCTGCAGAAAAGCAGGGCTGACAGATGAAGTACAGAACATAACATCTTAAACCATGCCAACTGTTTGTTTTAGGGGACAAGATCAATTGTGTGGGATATTTTATAGCTGAAATGTTGCAGGAAAGAACTGTGCCAAAATTTACATCAGGAAGATTGGAATGAACCTACAGCTCTACTGGCAGACATATAACTCTTCTACAGTGCCTGAAATATATTCCCATGAAGTAATATAGTTGCCTTATGATACAAATAAATCCATACTCATGCAAAGCTGTTGACAAATTCTTAAAAACAACAAAAAAGCTCCTGAAAATAATTTAAGCTCAGAAATTACAATGAAAAATTACAATTACAAATCAAAATGAATCACAAAAAAGATATGGGGATGTAATCTGCAGCTAGACACTATAAGCAAGAGTTACTACATATATATATTTTTTGTGTACCTTCATCAGACATTTTCAGCATTGAACTTAGGCTTCCTAACTCACTTTAATATATTTGATGAATTTGCCCAGTCTCTTTCTCTGCGTACTTTCAATCTCATTAAGAAACATCTAAGTAGCTTGCTCATTACTAGAGCCACTTGTTCCTTTTAAACACAGACAACATCATAAATTTGAATATGTTCAGTCCTGAAGCAAATCCCAGTTAATTCAACACCCCACTGAGGTTACAAAGATTGCAGTTACTGAAATGCATGTTTATTTATATGACACATTAAAAGAGAATTACTTGGGCTCTGGAGTGGGGTGGGTTTTTTTGAGTTCTCATTTTTATACCATAACTGCTATAAAAAAATGAACTCTGAACACATAATTCATTTATATTTTTATAAAGACATGTCACGTGGGAGAAAAGCGGCAGTCAATGTGCTGATGGCACTACATGTGAAATAAAACAGATGTCGGGCCAAGAGCAGCATGACTGAAGTGTTTTGGTGAGTCAGTGTTTGATTAAATCTAACGTAGGTGTAGGAAAACATGATTTGCTCTGAACGAGGACTTACCACGTGTTAGTAGCACAAGTGTGTGTATGATGTTATTACTTCTATCATTAATAACTTTTGTTTTGATGTGCTCAGATACAAATGAGTTTTATATTCAAAACTAAGATGAACTTTGTTTGAATGAGCTAATATATCTCTGTAGAACCCTTCACATTTAGTACTTTAGAACTCATTCACTTTGGAGAAGTGCTATCTGTTTTATTAGAAATTTTTGTAAGTTACATTGTAGAAATCTTTTTAAATTTTTATTTAATCGAAAGAACCCTACAAAGCTAGAGTGTTTCATCAGAGACTAAGTGAATTGTTACCTAATTAAAAATGAAAAGCAAGCTACTAAATTCAGTGTATTCAGTATTAGCTCTTGTTATATATAAGTAAAACAAATGCCAGACTGGATAATAAAAGGAAGTGGGTATGAGACAAACTGACAATATAGAACATAGAATCATAGAATGGCTTGGGTTGGAAGGGACCTCAAAGATCATCTAGTTCCAACCCCACTGCCATGGGCAGGGCATAACATGGGATTGGTCTTAATCTCATTTGACCCAAACCAGTACATTATACTTGAAAGAAGACAGAAATGGAAGTCTAGTCCCTATGGCTGAGAGAGGGA
>VXAV01002382.1:324-18709 GCA_013399715.1 Alectura lathami | reverse complement strand
AACGTAATTCTTCGCTTGTGAACCAAGCTCCAGCTAAACTCCTGTTTTAATTAACTTATTCTAAATCTGTGCCACTGCCTCAGAGTTTGAGATAACAAAGTGGGAAAACACATGTAAAATTCGGCTTCTGGGTCAATTTAAAAAAATATTCTGTCAGGCAGATACCCAGCTGGTTTCTAGCTCCATACTGCCTATTCCCATCCTCTGTCAGGAAAAGTAAAGACACCTCTTTAAGCTTCAACTAATCTACACATAATCATTCCTGTGACACATAAACAAAAGCTGTGCTTTGCATAGACATGAATTGTTATATAATAGGAAATTTATTCTGTGTGAAATGCTTCACAGTTTGCAAATGAAGATATGACAAATCTTTTAAGTGTTGAGCTGTAAGGCAGAAAATGACCTTATGAGGCTTTCTATTCAGAACAGTATGACATCCTGAATGAGCTCAGGAACATGCAGACGGCAGCTGAAAAAAAAGAGAGCTGATTGCAAAGCTCTTAAAGATTACCATGAAGAACAAATATATAGTCCATTTATATTTTAAAAAATGTAAGAGTATTTTCAATTCTTTGGAATGCCTTTTTTATTGTGCCTCAAATAGCATTGCTATTCCAGGAAAAATATCCTGTCAGGATGCAGAGTCAAACGTTCAATTAATATGTACTGACATTCTAACATCAGTTAGTGGAGAAAATATGTGAGAATCATAGTTGTAGGCGTCATTATTTTACAGCTGCCACCACTAGTACCACCATGAAACTCATGTCTTCTTAAAGTTACTGTTTGTGGGTTATTGCAATTGCTTGGTACAAGTGAGAGAGTGTAGGATTTGTCCAGGAGAAGAGAGGAATATGTACTTTGTCAAAACAAGATATTTACCAGGGTAGGACTGTTAGGGCAATTGTTTATATGAATATCTGTTTAGATTACTATTCACATAACATTTAAACGCAGGTTGGGATTATATATTCAAATTTCATGCCTTTTCTAACATATATTTTAACTGATCATTTTAAAGTGGATATGAAAAAAATCATAACAAATGGACTTTTAAATTGTAATAGTTTTTTTTTTTTTTTTTTGTCCTGGAAACCCCATTTTAAAGGTTCTTAACTGCATTCATGGATTGATGAACCTCAGGACAAACTTCTGAACAGAAAACTCAATAAATGATCCTGTAAGTAAGACTTTAAGGGAATGAAAAATGGGAGTGCTGTAAAAAAAAATTAGTTTCATAATGTTTCATAATGTTGCTTATTAATGACAATTTTATTCTACATTTATGTTCCTTATAGTCTTTTTAGCAAGTTGTATTGCTATAATTTAATATATCTCCACTTCAAGATGCCAACCGTAAGAGAAGACTTCTTTCTTGTTTTCTTGAGATGTGTTTGAAAAAAATGGTAGCAATGTGGCTTAAACTGAACATACAAAATCTGTGTAAATGTGGCTTAAATTGAACACACAAAAGTGACCCTCTTCCTGTGCACACACATGCAGTAAGATTAAAAAAAAAAAAAAAAATGCAGAAAATAAAACGTAAGTGGTAAGAAATAAAGGGATTTTAGCAAGGTTAAATATGTACTGTCATTATGCAAAAGACATAACTGGAGCAGAAATTAAGACATCCTATTTAGAATATCCTGCATGAGAAAATCATTGCTTTTCATAACGGTTAGTCAAACTGTTAGAGCAGCAGTATTTTTAAGAGAGACTCAGCAAACTGAAATATATAAAGAGGTTGCTCGCTGGATGCATGTCCCAGTCTGGAATCGGGGAAGGTTTCTTTTCGATCCCAAGAGACAAAATTAAGACACAAATGAGGACAAATGACATGCAACTAAACTTAGATTTATTATCAAAGAATTGAGAGAGAGAATAGCGATAAGACAGAGTGAAAAGGAAAGGCAGAAATTTAGCAAATATTTGAAATAGGGTTGCAAGAATATTCACCACTCAGGAGGTCCGATAGGTGTTCTACGGATTCATCGATGGTCCAGGAGTCCAAGAGTCCATGAGGTTGCTGGTGGCAGGTCGACTGTGGCGGGCTGACGGTGGCAGGCTGGCCACACAATGGCGAATTGTTGCAGAGTTTTTATCTTGTCTGACTGCATGCTTGGTTGTGGAACATTTACTGGTCTGCTGGCCCACAGCTTCTGCTCCTCTTGGCAATAACAGGATGTGGGCCCTAAGCAATCCCGCCTGGCACAGTGTCCCGTGTCTTCACTCAGTTCTGAGCAATCTCTTGAGACATAATGTTTAAAACTCTACAGTTTCTTACAATGCAATGAACATTCTTACAACTTCCCATTTCAAAACTGCTAATAATTGTTCATAGAATGGTCATTTTTCAGAATTATCTGGGTAGTTTCAAATTAAACATACAGAGTGGAGATATTAAGATGCCTATGTTCACTCACAGAAAATTCATAAGCAGAAAACTTAATTCTTGAATCTTTTTTTTTATTAAATTGGCTAATCTCTGGACCCATATATACCACGTTTCATTAGACAGCATGGGTACAACCTACTGTTGATGATCCTGATAAAACATTATACTAGTTTCAAATATAACAGAAATGCTAAACAAAACCATTAGAAATTCAGAAAACTAGCTCTAACATTTGCTACTGTCTTAGTATACCTACACAGAGCATCATATCACATCACATATCATGTTATCTTCTGAATATAAAGAATTTTGGAGAAGATATTAATTCTTCTATTCCTACCGCATTTGCATTTATTTTGTCATGTTAAATGGAGAGATACAAAATATGGGGTTGGAACTAGATGTTCTTTAATTCCCTCCTAACCCAAATTATTCTATGAGTGTATTACAAGTTTTCCTGTGTAATTACTCATAGTACCTTGACTAGGAATATATATGCATATATATTATTTCAAGCCTCCTAATTGCAGTTTGTATTTGGGGATTTTTAATTGTACATTTTCACTTCCCAGGCCATTTCATAAGATAATATTTATTTGCAAGGTTTCACAATGATAAAGTACTTGCAGATATTTATCACACGTGAGCCTTCAAGACTAACATTTATTTAGTTATTTCTTATTACATTCAGCATAAGGAATTAGTGTCTTCAAAGAAAAATGTTCCATTTTTTCTTTTTAAGTAACTGATATTTGCTTCATTTCCTGAATTAGCTTAGCATTGATCCATGAATGAACATGAAAACCTTAGAATGATGGCTGGATTTAGATGCTTTTCAAATTGCAGTATTAGCAGATGAAGCAATGGGTCATATCTAAACAATGCATTTGTGGCCTTTTTCCTGAAGTCAGTCATTTTGTGTCCATTTAAGTTCAGTTATAGTTAGACCCTGCAGAAGGATGTTAAAAACTAATAGCTTACTGAGTAGCAATAGGAAAGCTTGGAGACCACATTTATATATTCAGCCCTACTCCCACAGTGACATCCAGCTTTGCAACTGAACCCCGTGCTGCAGAGTTGTGCTTCTGGATCTTCATTCTCTCTCTCCTGGGTTAGGTGAAGTGCTGGATGTTCACCTCTTAAACAGCCTACAGTTGCATAGTGAAGTGGCATAAGTGGTTCTGACTATTCTCATGCAAATTTAGGGATTTCCTTCTTCATCAACAACAAACTGGCAAATCACTAGGGTAGGACAAGTAATACACAGCTTTATACCCCTTTCACTATTAAAGAAAGCTAGAGTCATCAACAGTTTTTTTAGTTGATCTTTCAGTCTGACAAGATGAAATCAAACTAGACTGACCCTGATTTGGAGTTTGCCTACATTAAAAAGGAATTCAATATGATAGGAGTGGATATTTATAGCCAAACAGACAGCACTGAAAACACAACACCCACATTATGTACATTTCAAGGTGATTACTTTAGACTAGCTATCCTGTCAACTGGATGCCCACTAGTTGTTGCATGAATTAGGTATGCTTGTGATTTTCTTTTATTCATTTTTCATGTTTATTTAATCAAATCAAATCCTGTTTGTGTGCTCTATAACTGCTACATGACAAGAACTAAAGCACAGAAAGCAGGAAAATGATCATTTGCTTCAAAAGCATACCATGAGCCAAGCTAAAATACTAATGTAAGACCATACTTACAGATCTGGTAGACTTAATGTCATGTTGTCACCAGACCTGAATATTAAGGACTCAGGGAAGATGAGAAATATAGCTTTAAATGCTTGAGAAGCAAAGGAAAGGATTCTTGGAAGAAAGAGGAAGAAAAGTAGAAAGAAAAAGAGAAGGTGAAACAGGAAGGGGGAGAGAAACAGAAAGCTGAAGGGGAAGAAGTCTATGAAGGGGACGGGAAAAAGTGAAAAGAGAAGGGGAAGAGAGGGAAGGAAAAAGGGAAATGGAAGTGGAAGAAGAAGCAGAAAGCAGAAAGGGAAAGAGAAAAGTAGTTGTAAAAACAGAGAAAGAGTATATAGCCTCTAGGAACCTCTAAAATTAGGAAGCATTTGAACAGATTTGTTTCAGGACTACGACTGTGAGAATTTTCAATTAAAAATAAATAAAAATCATTGTTTGGCATATATCCATTCCTTCCACTTTTTTGATCTGGTTCACCACATTAGTACTTCTCTGATTACAAATTCTGGTGGATTTTTTTTTCCTGTCAGAAATGCAAGTTCTGTGACATTAGATAATAAATTACATTTGAATTTCCTTTGCGTTTCCTTTGATTATAGCTAAGATCTTTTTCTTTGGATGTGAATTATTCATTGTGTCTATATACTTTGAAAATAAATTGTTTAACAGTAATATGAATATTTTTGAAAGTTATTTCAAAAAGTGTAAAATATTTTAACTGTGACAAGTTAAAAATGGAACTTCTGTTTCTTTAACTTAAAAATAAAGTTTTTTATTATCATGTATGCTAAATATTTCACTCAGTCAAAATAAAAATTTTTGGATGTTTGATTTACTGAAAGCACTCTTTTCAATATGATTGGTAAAAAATGAAAAATATTTTATTTTTTTCAATTCTTAATTTTTCATGATTGGAATACTATAAATATTTTTACCTTAAACTATTATACCTTGAAGAAATCAGACATATGTGGCAGGAGTTACTGCTGAATCCAGTAATCCAAAAGAGGTGAGGCTGCTCCAGTTCCATGCTCCCCAATCCAGTCAGCAGCAAGGCTGAGCGTGTTCCCAGTAGGTGCATGCACACTGCACACACTGTACATATACACAAGGCAATGCAAATGAACACAGGCAGAGATATGCTAACACAGACAGCACAAAGAACTTAATCTCATCCCCCCATGTCACTTCAGAATGAATTCTGCTGGTGGGAAATATATTTGTATATGTGTGGGAAATAAAAGTGTACTTGTGGATCTCTTCAGCAGCTGGGCTCAGACACTCAATCTCACTCACACCTACGGGCTAGTGGTCTCCTGGGACTGTGCTGGGGGCCAGCACAGGCAATCATGTCGCTTACTGAAGCACTGGATGTCTCCTGCTGTCTTCCACCTCCCCTGTGCTCATGGAGACAACTCTCTTATCATATACTCCAGCAGTAAGAATCCTAGAAAAATGTATTTTAAGAATGTTATATCTATGCAACAATTTTGATGAATATCATCATTAGATTTTGTACTTTTTAAAGGACAAAGCAGTTACAAAACGAAGAGACTTCCATATATCACTGTCTCCTGTGACCTTCTGTATACTGTATGCACCACAATCCTACTCAATCTTGCATTCAAGAAATAAAAGATCTCCGTTTTTGCATGAGTTACATTTTTGCATTTTTACATGAGTTTTGTTACTAAAAATTTCCACAGTATTTGTGCAGCAAAATTCTAGTTTTCCTTATTCTGTTACCAGAAAATGCAGTCTGTGAAGCTTTAAAAGCCACACTATTACCAATACAACAGAGAATCATAAGGATAATGATTCAAGGAGACCTGTGTAAGTGTCCCATCCAGTCCTATACTTGTAACGGAGATAGAGGCTCAAAACAGCTCAATTTTGAAAACCAAAGATGCAGAGCCCACATAATTTTTGGATAATCTATTCCTCATAATAAAAGAGTTCTCCCACTGACCAGTCTGAACATCTCAATCCTCAACATATGGCTGTTGCCCCTTATTTGATCTGTAATTGTCGAAAATACTGTATTTCCCAGAAAGGATATAGCTCTTAAGAACCATTCAAACAGTTGTAGGCCGCTATTAAACTATTCCTTTGCCTCCCTTCAACAAAAGAAACAGGTGCAGTTTCCTCAGCTTCTACTGCTCAAGGCCCTTGACTGTCACACTAGCCCTCAACAGAGGAATTAACTCCAGTTTCTTACTACTCGTCTTGAACTGAACACAAGTATTCCAGACACAACCTTACTAGCACAGTGTAGAGGAAGATAAATTTGTTCTGTCTGCTCCTAAATCAAGCCCAGTATGTGGTTTAATTTTCTTTGCTTTATTAAGAGATGGCAACGCTGACTCAGATCCAGTGCAACATTCATCGTGAACTCAAAGCTTTTTCAACAAGAATGTTACTCAGCTGATCAGTTAGCAGCCTGGACTGGGAAGGTCTACACTAACCCCAGAGTTTTGTCCTTGTCAAATCCAATGAGTTTTTTTTTCTAATCAACTTTATCAGAGCTTCTCAAACCTGAAAATCTTTCTTTCACAGCAGAGGTAATTCCCTTTGCTGTAGTGTCTCTGCACATTTACTGTAGGTGTCTGTTGTGTCATTCTCTACACCATCAGTGAATTACTGGATAGAATGTGTCTCATTGTCTCCACTGGTACTATTATCATCCACCAGCAGGACATGAGGACATTTGATTTTGGCAATTTAGTCAACTGTGAACACGCAAAACAGTGATTTCTTCTAGACCTCAACTTTCATATGAGAATGCAGTGAGAGATGCAGACTCACCGTAGAATCACAGAATCACAGAATGGCTTGGGTTGGATCTGTGACTGTGCATCACGTTAACTTTGTTCTTGTTGTCAGATACCTCTCTCTGTCACTATTTTCTTTTTATTAGTAATAGAGAAGACCCAATACTTTCATCACATCCAAGTGAATACCATCTAGAAGTAGGATTCCAAGACATACTGCTACTTTGAGTAGTCCCCAGTACTAGTCGTCCTCCACTGCAATACATACCCTTTGTCCTGTAGTGATACTTCCAGAGATACTTGTCTCATGCATCACTGGTGCACATTTTCTCTGAATCCATTTGCTACTAGCATATTTGTAGAATTTCTTCTTGTTACTGTAAGTCTCCAGCTAATTTTAGCCCCAACAGATTTTTGGCCTTCTTGATTTTATTCCTAAGTCCCTACTCATGAATTTATAATGTTTTCAAGTTTCCTGGCCTTCTTCCTACTTCTTTTATACCTCCTTTTTCGCATTTCAGTTCATTAAAAAGCTCCTTGCTTAGCCAGGTCCTTTTACATCCTTTTGCTGGGGACGCAAGCCAAGGCTTTCCATACAGAAGAATGTTGTGCTCCAGATCTCTCAATTTTCATTAAAACTCAACCAGCTTTCATGTGCATTTTTCTTTCCATAGCACCTTCCCAGGGATTCTGACCAGATGAAATTAACTAGTGTCTGCTCTTCTAAAACTTTTTTCTAATCTTTCAAAAATCATACATAAGCGTCTACACATTCTCTTTTTTTAGAGGACAGCTGGAAGTCAGAAGGCTGCCAAGCAGAAGGGAAGTAGAGACTGTACTTTCCATAATGCAGTCAACATGCCTTAATCAGGCCCAGGAACTTCAGGGCTCTGAGGTAATTCACTTCACTCTGCTAAATGGAAAATTATTAAAATAACATCACGTACTTTTAATAATGTCTTCTCTCCAGGGTTCTCAAAGTACTTTGCAATAATTAATTAATTAACTAAGCCTTGTAACATGACATTGGAATAAAACTGTATTATACTCCAATTTACAAATGAATTTGTTCATACTGAATATATTAGTTGACATAAAGCAGGTTTGCCTGTAAGTTTATCTATTCTTTCTGTTAATGTTTAAGAAAAATGAGATTAATTGCTTTTTAGTGCTGCCTGTTTCTTTTCATTGACTAGAGACAAAGGCTGGAGGATTACCTTAAGCAATTTACCTACATCGAAAAAGGAACTCTGTGCTAAATATTCAGTACTCCAAAATATCTGTTAATGTATTGTAACAGGGGCACACTAAAAGATGTGCACACCAGCTTTGTTGCCCTTCTTTGGACACGCTCAAGGGCTTCAGTGTCCTTCCTGTAGTGAGAGGCCTAAAACTGAACACAGCACTCGAGGTGCGGCCTCACCAGTGTCAAGTACAGGGTAACACATTAATTGTATATACACATACACATATGTATAGCGGCCACACTATTCCTAAAGCAAGCCAAGATGCTGTTGGCCTTCTTGACCACCTGGGCACACTGCTGGCTCATGTTCAGCCAGCTGACAACTAGCATTCCCAGGTCCTTTTCCTCTGCACAGATTTCCAGCCACGTACCCTACGACTGTAGCTTTGCATGGGGTTATTGTGACTGAAGTGCAGGACCTGGCACTTTGTCTTGTTGAACCTCATGCAGTTAGCCTCAGCCCATCTATCTAGCCTATCCAGATCCTTCTGTAATGCCTTCCTTCGCTCAGGCAGATCAATACTTCCTCCCAAATTGGTGTCATCTGCAAATTTACTGAGGGTGTACTCAATACCTTCACCTGGATAATCAATCAAGATATTAAACAGGAACGGCCCCAGAACTGACCCTTGGGGAACAGCTCTCATAACAGATCACCAGCTGGATTCAACTCCATTCACCACCACTCTCTGGACCCGATCATCCAGCCTGTTTTTTACTCATTGAAGAGTGCACCTGTTCAAGCCATGGACTACCAGCTTCTCCAGTAGAATGTTGTGGGAGACAGTGCCAAAGGCTTTACTGAAATCTAGGTAGACTACAACCACAGCCTTTCCCTCAGCCACCAGGAAGGTCACCTGGTCATAGACGGAGATGAGGTTGGTTAAGCAGGACCTGCCTTTCGTGAATCCATGCTGGCTAGGGCTTATCCCCCAGCTGTCCCTCACATGCCAAGTGATATATAGTCTAAATCTCCCCTATTTCAATTTGAAACTATTTCCCCTAGTCCTATCGCAACAGATTCTGCTAAAGAGTATATCCCCTTCTTTCTTGTAGCCCACCTTAACACACTGAAAGGCTGCTATCAGATCTCCCCGGAGCCTTCTCTTCTCCAGACTGAACAGCCCCAACTCTCTCAGCCTGTCCTCACAGGGGAGGTGTTCCATCCCTTGAATCATTTTTGTGGCTCTCTTCTGGAAGCGCTCCAACAGGTCCATGTCCCTCCTGTATGAGGACTCCACATCTGGATGCAGCACTCCAGGTGGGGTCTCACTAGTGCAGAGTAGAGGGGCAGGATCACCTCCCTTGCCCTGCTGGCCACGCTTCTTTTGATGCATCCCAGGAGATGGTTGATTTTCTGGGCTGTGAGGGCACACTGCTGGCTCATGCCCAGCTTGTCATCCACCTGTACCCCCAAGTCCCTTTCAGCTGAGCTCTGTGCAATACTTTAATCCTAATATCTAGTCTAAACCTACTCTCTTTCAGCTTAAAGCCCATCATGTTCTCGCTACACGGCCTTGTAAAAAGTCCCATCCCCTGCTTTCCTGTAGGCCCCCTTCAGCTACTGGAACACCACTATAAGGACCCCCCACAGCCCTCTCTCCAGGCTGAATAACCCCAGCTCTCTCAGCCTGTCCTTGCAGGAGAGATTCTCCAGCTTTCTGATCATCTTCGTGGCCCTCCTCTAGACCCCCTCCAACTGCTCAATATCTTTCTTGTGTTGGGAGCCCCAGAACTCGATGAAGTACTCTAGGTGGGGTTTCGGGGAGCATTTACACTTTCATAGTTATCTTTCAAGAGCTATGTGCTACATGGCTACATAGCTATTTGCACAGCTTCACTTACTGAGACAAATCTTTTTGTTTTGTTTTTTTTTCTTGTTGTTGTTGGAATAAAGGAACTGTAAATAGAAGCAAAGCTGAGGTGAGCATAGGAATTACAGAAGTGAAAATTTAGAGTATGGTGTACAAGTTGTCTACTGCCAATTCCAGCACCTTGGAAATTGCTGAAAAATGTACCTCCAAACCACAGTTGGGAGCAATGGTGGAGTGTAGTGGTGAATACACGAATAAAAGTTATGCTTAATGTACAATCACAACCAATTACAAGCAGGGATTTGGTTTTGAGTGACTAGCAGGATGTAAATACAAGAAGAGCTGATCATGCAAGAAAGAGGACATGATTAAATCAAAAGTATTATGGACTGACTTTTAAAACTTTGATTTGAGCTAGAACAAATTATTTTCACCTCACCACCCACCAAAACTGAGAGTAATTCACAGAATTTAGTCAGCTGTACTTTTTCCCTATTTATTTCTTTATCCATCTCTTTCCCTTTTTACTGATGTTAAAATGTTATACTTTCCACCTAAGCATAACTAACATAACTGGATGTTTTTTATTTTTTATTTTTTATTTTTTTTTTCTTTTTGTCAACCCTGTGACTGTATAGGAATGTCCATGGGAACTCAAGCAGAAGAAAACTCTAACCAGACAACATGATGTGGAAACCGAGCTTCCAAAAAGTTTGACTGAAATTGTAGGGGACTGTATATTCACTGTCCAGAAATTCTATGATGTTTCTCTCATCATATCCATATGACAAATAAGAGTAATAAGTGCAGTGAGACCAAAGATCTTTCCAGTACAGTGTTATATCTACAAGAGTGACTGAAAGTGTATATTTAAGGAAAAACATAACAATTTCTGGGTAATTATACAGTGATAATTTTCTGAATACTTTCCCACCCCTGAATTTGTGCTTCAGGGACTGTAAGAACCATACATAGTTTCTATACATTTAGTAAGTCATAGTGGATTAGTGGATTTTTTTTTTCCTTTGTATTATCTACCAGGCTGCCTAGTAAATATGTAAGCTTTTTGCCTCCATCACAACCGGTGCTAAGAACTTACATTTATAATGAAATGAACAGATATGGTTACATGGCTCTGCTCCACACCCATTAATGGCAGTAAAAGTTTTTATGTACACCTTGGTGAACACCATATTATAGACTGCAAATTGTTGGAAACAAACCTGTCATAACATTTCTGAGGCCACAATTTAAAGATTTAGAGTTATATTTGTAGGTCTTTTGGTGTTCATAATGACAGGGCACACCAGGGCAAAACAATGTTGTCTGGCAAAGCATGAAACAGAATGTAGAACCTGCATCTTGGATCAGATAAAGTACATTGTAATAAAACCACATCTGTAGGTGCTTTTTAAGTGGAAAAACTCCTCTCAAAGAAATAAATTCTGTTCTTATATTAATATAACACAGCATGAAATAGAAGAAACAAGCATATCTTCTTCAGAGCCATAACAGAACTTTTATACGAAGTTAAGCCAAGTTCCAATTGAACTAAAGGTATTTCGTTATAGTAAGGTAAGTAAGTCATTAATGCATTTCAGATTGGCAATATTTCTGCATTACTAAAAACATCTTCAGGGAAAAAAAATGAGAGACTAGGACTAAAAGATATCTAAATATTTGACAGTAAACTTCTAGCAAATGTTAAAGCAAAAGCAAGTAGAAATACATAATCCTCTATACTGACATGCACAGCAAGCCAAGAGCTCTAGATACACAGAGGGACTATAAATAGTTTTGTAGTCAACATGACAATGACAGTAGGGTGGAACACTTTTTACTATTTTTTTTTTCACCAAAACATACTTGCTTTATCCAATTAGAATGATTCGACAAATATATTACAATGACAGTAGGGTGGAACACTTTTTACTATTTTTTTCTTTTTCACCAAAACATACTTGCTTTATCCAAATAGAATGATTCGACAAAGATATTACAATTTCAACAGTGTTTTCAATAGAAAAGATTTATTAAAACCAAGCTGGAGATTCTTGCAAATTTCAGAGAGAAGGGAAGGAGAATAAAAGTAGTGAAAAGTCCCCGCATTCACCATTTTCAGTGGATATTTCTTACATGTTATATTGGAAGCAATTCCAAAAGCTGGTGTTTCATTTCAATGAGATAAACAAATACATTTAGAAACCTCACAAGTTAATATAACATTCAGTTGCTTTGTAACAACAAAGTCACTTAAAAAAGTAGAAGTATATGTGAACTACAGATGAATAAAAGCAAGTCAGTCCACCCCTAATAATTCCATATGAACCAGAATACTTTCCCAGCAGATCAGTAAGAGACTGAATACACATGGTTTACTTTAGCTAATCAAGTGAAAGCAATATTTTTTAAAAGGACAGCTGATACCTTTCTTTAGTTTATGCAGTATTTCCTCAGCTAAAATTAGAGAGAAGCACTAGTGTTAAGTACATCTAATCAAAAACAGATGCTGTGCTCAAAAATAGAATCCTAGGAGATCAGCACTCCTGGGAATAATTGCTCGCAGTCTGTGAGCCATATTTTTCTTTCTGACTCTTTTTGACCTCTTTTTTGGTTTAGGGGTAGTAGACATTGTTTTGTTATGTGCTGTTTAGTTTTTACTCTTCTGCTACTTTTGCAATCTATCTTTGAAGGCCTGTCAGACTTCATCTCATTTGTTGCTTTCTGCTCTCTCTCCCCACACTGCTCTCACCAATTTTTCTTTCTCCAGAAAGAGAAAGTTGTGAAATTGTATGTATTGTGTCACTAGGTATGCAGTATTGGTTGGCTATTCTTTTCCCTGCTGTCTGTCTCCTGCCAAGGTTCACTTATTTGGCAGTGTTCACCTGTCACTCACTAAGAAAACAGTAAGCAGGTGGCACTTCATAGGAATAATGTGCCAGCATGAATCTTTTGAAATGTAGCTTTTCAAAACTTTCTTTAAAGGGAAAAGAATCATAGAAGATATAATGGCTCAGAAGAAAAATACCCCCTTCATTTCACATGTTCATTAAAAAGAATAGTTTAATATGCTCGTAACTATTGAAGTTTAAAAATGGTATGTTGTCTTTTTGACGTTACAATTCAATGTCAATTCATGCCACAGTGTAAATACCCTGAATTTGTATATATAAAGAATAGCTCTGCCAAATAACTTTTGACAGCCAGCATATACTCTTTTATTAGCAGATGTTGTCTGAATTTTTTTTTATTTTATACAAAGAAAACTTAAAAAGCTATATGAAATGCTTTTTGCCTCCAAAAGGTGAAAATGAAAGACATGAAAGATATGCTCACATTTTCTCTTATGCTAATATTTTGTTTCATCTCCAAATATATAGACAGTTTCCATATAATACGCCTGACAAATTTATTACAGAATTCTGCAAAAGCAATTTCCACTCTGATATATTCTTTTACAGACTGTGTTATTATAAAGAGGATGAAGACTAGATCTTTAACTGATAGAAAAGGGTAACATAGTCAAATTTTTTCCAGGAATATAGATGATGTTTTCGCAGCTATTCCAAGCAGCAATTCTAATATGAAGATGCTGTAAATTCTGTCCACAGCAATACACTCTCGATGACAGACTTCAAACCACAGAAATGAAGACAACTGCCTCTGGATGAGGTAAGGCTGGGGAAATAATATTTGAGCCAACATAAGTCAGCTCTTTACACATGACATATCTAGACTCAGAGCAGGATAAAACTTCATTGTTGTTTGCACCAACAGATTCTTGTCCTGAGGTAGACTGCCACAAGAAGATCAAAACACCAATCTGGAGAAATGCCTACAAATGCGTGTTGCTTCTGAAAGTCAAAATACACTTTAAGACCAAGAAAGAAAAAATAATAAATAAAAAATTCGTACAGTTAAACTACTTGTTAGTCAGTCATGTATCAATGAATTATCAACAACCCTCCTTAAGAGTATAATAGATAGCAAAACAACAATTATTCTCATAATTTCTATACTATTTTACACTTTGTCGCTGATATAAATACCACATCAGACAGAAGTATCAGACTTATACACGAATAAGCATTCTCTGTGTTTATATTATTGTCAAGTACAAACAATTGCTACAGGAATGCTACTTCACTTTTTACCACCTGCTTTGAACTAGCTAAGTCATACTATCCAGAATTAAATAATCTAGTCTGATGTCTTCGTTTATAGGATATCCCAAATTGCAATTATATATTTCCAAAAATACATACAATAAGAAACACTGGAATTTACTAGATATTATAATTTCTGAGGGACAAAATTGTTATGATTAGTTCTAACTTTCCAGACTAGAGTTATTTAGCTCTAGTCTTTTGGGGACTGGCAACATGATAATGCTAAGAGGAAATATGGCCACACGTTTACATCTGCTGCTGTCTTCTCTTTGTACCAGAGAAGTTTACCTTTACCACTTAAGACTTAAAAAATCCCTGTATAGCTTGCTACAGTAACTGAATATGTATTTCCAGTCTTAATTCTGCAAAAATACCCAAGGAATTATGGTCCGATTTATCCTACATACATCAGTTCTCCATTGCTATCAAATATTCCACTGACACTGAGCAGAGCCATGCCAAAAGTGACATGGGGGTATTAGTGGATGACAAGCTGGACATGAGCCAGCAGTGTGCTGGTTTTCAGTATCATAAGCAGGGCTACAAGAAAGAAGGGGACAAACTCGTCAACAGGGTCTGTTGTGATAGGACCAGGGGGAATGGTTTCAAATGGAGAGAGGGGAGATTTAGATTAGATGTAAGGAAAAAGATTTTTACAATAAGGGTAGTTAAGCACTGGCACAGGTTGCCCAGAGAGGTGGTGGATGCCCCGTCCCAGGAGACCTGTAAGGTCAGGCTGGAAAGGGCTCTGAGCAACTTGATCCAGCTGTAGATGTCCCTGTTCACTGCAGGGGAGTTGGACTAGATGGCCTTTAAAGGTCCCTTCCAACTCGGACAATTCTATGATTCTATGACATCAGTGTTTGTAGTGGTTTAATACTGATGTGAAGTAAGCAGCACCATGCCACTCTTTCACTCCCTCTGCTCAGGACAGGGGGAGAAAATATGATGAAAAAAGGCTCATGTGCTTAGATAAGGTGTTGTGGTTTAACCCAGCATGCAGCTAAGCACCACACCGCTATTCGTTCACTTCCCAATCAGTGGAGGAGAGAAAGAGGAAAACCTGCAGAGGTTCTCCATGGGCTGTGGCCTCCTTCAGGCCACATCCACCTGCTGCACCATAGGCTTCTCCGTGGGCTGCATGTGGAGATCTGCTCCATGCGGTGCCCGTGCGCTGCAGGGGGACAGCCTGCTCCACCATGGCCTTCCTCTGGGCTGCAGGGAGCTTCTAAACCATGCCTGGAGCACCTCCTACCCTCCTTCACTGGCCTTGGTGGCTGCAGGGCTGCTTCTCATTACTCACTCCTCTTTCCCAGCTGCTGTTGTGCAGCAGTTTTTTCCCTTTAACTCTTCTTTCCCAGAGGCACAACCAGCACCGCTCGTAACTCAGCTCTGGCCAATGGTTGGTCCCTTTTGGAGACAGTTGGAGGTTGCTCTGATCTGACATGGGGCAGCTGCTGAGGTCTGCTCACAGAGGACAGTCTTGTAGCGCACCCTGCTTCCAAAACCTTCCCATGTAAGCCCAATATAGTACATAAACCTAATTCATTGCAATATAGTTTGTGGAAATAGTAGATTCATACTGGAATGTAGATGTTAGTCTTTTTGTTTACATACAGATATATGATTTTCAGATAGTCAAGCCTTAGGGGTTTTCCTCTCTCTTCTGGACAAGCAAGCAGTTCTCCTGTAACAAGTGCACAGAGTTCAGCTCTCACTCTGCAGTCAGCAATATGGGGTTGAGCTGCTATACCACACAGCCCCAAGAAAGCCAGATGGGAAGTGATTAGCCCAAGACGGAAAAGGCTGCAAGCAAAGAAATTGGTTTGCATTGGTTTAAGGTGCACTCTGATTCTTGTCCCTGCATGATACTTAGTTTCATTTTTCTCCAGCCTTTGTTCTAACTGAAAACATGTTGTGTCCTCAGGCCTTCTTGTCTGAGGAAGGAGCTCTCATTTTTACCTACGGCACTGAAGTCCATTATCTAATTTTCTCTTTCGAATGCTTCCAAGATAAGAGGTCTTGTTACCAGAACGCTCAATCTGAGTATGAGCAAGCAGGCTATTCCCCTACCCTCTTAACTGCTCTCTTAGGAATGCTCTCCTAACTTACAGGCAGTGATACTGTCAGCGGGTAACAGATGAGGCTTGTAGCTCTGACTCATTGCATAAAGCTAGAAGCATTTGCCATTTTAAACTGGGGAGGGGAAAATGATCACAGGAAATGTTTACTTTTTAAACAGAAAAAGCAGGACTACAGCACCATATAATGGACTGTGAGGGAACGAAACCGCCCTGGATAAGTGGGAAAGTGAAAAGACATTTTTTGCTGTATTATTACTGATGCCTAGTATTTTGATATCTCACCTTCAAGTCTGCTGTTTTCTTCTCCTTTTCAGCAACAACTGTTTGTTGTTTTCTGTTGTGGTTTTTATTATTGGCAAAAGAAAATGTTGTTTTCCTTTTATAAGCAAGAGAATTCTGCCAGTTTAAGAGATACATTCCTCTCCCACTCCCCTGAACAGAAAATGAATAAAATATTGGCCTCACAGATGAAAATGATTATATTTGCAACAAGACTACGCTTTGGATATTATTACATAAATTTCATATTAAAAGAAAAAAAAGGAACTCTGAGAAGATTAAAGTCATTGTAAATATAAATAGGCATCTAGACGGAAATAGAATTGTTTGTGTTGATCAAACATTCTGAAGCATTTATAGATTCAATCCATGATTTAAGAAAATAGAAATTTGATTTTGAGCAACAGTGAGCAAATAAAAATATCAGCAATATCAGCAAAATAAATGTTTTCTGAGGTCAGCTTTTAAATAATAAGAAAAAACTTCTCCATTCCTTTATTCCACATAAATGCACAGATGCCTTTGAACATAAATCTAAAATTTTCATTTTTAAAGAACACAACAATATACTTGATTAAATTAAGAAATCCAATGCTATAAAAGATAGTGGCATATATATATAAGGGTGATATTTCCATTTCTCAGCAGGCTACTAAATCTTTCATTTAAGGGAATTATGCCTAACACAGAATTGTATTTCAGCAGTTATTCTACATTACATACAGGGATAATTGCAGTGAATATGTTCCACTTACTATTTTATAAACTACTTACTATTCCATTATATTCTATATTTCCATTTACTATTTTCCTTTTCAAGTTTTTCTTTGCAGATGATACATTTCAGATTTACAATAATTTAGAAATATTTTTATTTTTATATTAATTATATAATTTGTATAGTGGAAGCTAATGGCAAGAGGCACAAATATTAGTATGATTCAGAGCAGAACTCTGTTTATATTTTCCATATGTGGTACCAAGTTAGGTGAAAGCCCGAAGTTCACTGATGGTGATTACTTTCTCAAGATAGGCTTAAGAGCAAAAGTACATAATATGTTTGAATACATCTTATTTTTAAACAAAGGAATTCCTTAGATACCTCTTGTGATTTTTTCCCTCTATTATTATTATTATTTAAATTATGTAACACAGTAAGTTACCTGTTAAAGACCACATTTTAAACTGCAGAATATGAATCTTCTCTAAGACTGAATCTATTCAAGAAGAAATTGGTTTTTACCTCACCATAAGGTTCCTTTTCTTCCTTTTATACAGAAAGATTTCTAGATTCGAAGGGGGAAGGGGGTAAAGCTGAGGGCATCAGAGATCAGCCTAGGAGGGGTGTGCCAGGGACTGAGGGGAAACAGGTAGCCCAGCTGGAGTGCCTCTATACCAATGCACACAGCATGGGAAATAAGCAGGAGAAGCTGGATACTGTGGTTCACTTGGAGAACTACGATCTTGTTGCTCTCACAGAAACAGGGTGGGATGATTCCAATGACTGGAATACCACCAGGGAGGGCTACAAGCTTTTTAGAAGGGATAGGCAAGGTAGGAGAGGTGGGGGAGTTGCCCTCTATGTTAGGAAGTGCATAGACTGTGAGGAGCTGCCCCTGAGTGAGAGTCAGGAACTGGTGGAGAGCCTGTGGGTGAAAATTAAGGGTGGGACCAATAAAAGGCATCTGGTGGTTGGGGTCTAATACAGGCCACCTGATCAAGGGGAGCCTGTTGATGAGGCCTTCTTGCTCCAGTTGAAAGAGGCTTCGCAGGCATGGGCTCTCATCCTCATGGGGGATTTCAACCACCCAGATGTCTGCTGGGACAACAACATGGCAAGATGCAACCGGTCCAGGAGGCTGCTGGAGTCCATCAGTGATAACTTTCTGGTTCAGGTCTTGGACAGACCGACCAGAGG
>VXAV01002381.1:234291-245359 GCA_013399715.1 Alectura lathami | reverse complement strand
ACCAGAGAGGTTCAAATATAATGCCTGTTTAAGACAAAGAAGGATAAATACCCATCACATGAACAAGTGAAAAATCAGCTAGGAGCACACTGTCTGTGGGACAGGAACTCACTTTGCTGTGAATTTAAGCACTGGTGCTGGTCTGAGACCAAGCTGCATAGCACTGGGTGCAACCTGACGGAGCATGGCCCCTGGTGCAGGAGGACACCAGAACCCCCATCCGCATTCACAGATCAGCCCAGGCATCCCACACCACCTCTCCTTGCATGATAATCTGCTTCTCAAAATATTTGCCTTTCTAAAAATAACATGAAAAGGAGAGCAGAAGAAACGTAGCCTCAAACTGCTGTTTAAATAGCAGTGAGTTACTAAAAAGCAGAAAAAAAAATAATCAAGTTGTAGACGAAAGCTTCTAGAGAAGAACAGACTGACAGGCAGCAAGAGTCTTCCAGATACGCTCAGAGAAAGTTGGCTGCCATTCACATCAACAGCAAAATATCACTCAGCATCTGGATCAGGAGACACAAATCAGCTTTCAGATAGGAGCAGACCGTTCTTCTGTATTTCCTCATTTGTGCCACAGTGACAGTGCTGCTAATGCTTAATCTATTTTGTTCATTTAAGAGACTTCTAGTTATCTCAATTATTTAACAATGTGTAAAATTACAAACATATTCAACTACAATATGTTCCTCTTGCGTCAACCTCTCCTCTTGGCCACATGCATAATGAAAACCCTGTTGAGTCAGTAATAAAATCCAGAAAGCTTTTCAAGTCTCAGAACTGAATGTTCAAATTTTGTAGCTCACTTCCTTTTCTAACCAGACAGCAGGGCTGCCAAGAGAATTTCTGGGCATTCAGCCCCTTTTGATATACATATACATACATACACACACATATATATAGCACTTTCCCAGGGCTGGCAGAGAGCAGGCACTAATTGTTTTTAAGCCAGTTATGAACAAACGCATTTTAAAACATCTGAATGCTACTTGTTTTCATCCAATGGAACAGACAACTCAGTCCTGGACAGGGAAAACGATCAGCTCCAGTTCTGTCAATAAATAAATATTTGTGTTTCACTCCAGCAGAGGAAAAATGCAGTGCTGATTTTAGGAACCAACCTCAAAAATGCATGTGTTGAAATACCACAGTTCTTTATGCAAAAGGACCAGTTGCACTTGCAAATGCCTGATCTGCATGAATAACTGCACTATATGCATTTAAAGCTTGGGCACGATCTAGCATACCACATTTTTGGAGGTTAAGCCTCATTCCTGTGAAGAGATGAGCATCCTCATCCTGCACAGAAGCCAAACAGTAATGAGTAAACTTGGCCCATCACAACTAGGAAGACTTCAACAGCTAAATATGAGAGCTTTAAGATCATACTACACAGCACGCTTGTGATTCCTGCCTGAAAGATTAAACAGCTTCTGAATCCCTCGCACTATTTATAACAACAACCACCACAACTACATTTATTTCTCTTCAGAAGCACTGTCTGTTTTTGCATTTATACCACAAGCAGCATATTAAAAAGGGGACAAAATAGGTTTCACATATGTCAGTGCAATACAAGAACAGGCAGCAGCCACGTGAAGGGAAGGACAAACACTCCAAGAGTTTCATATGGCATGGAAATGCAAAGCTGAGTTCAAGTCTGAGAGTTTTCCCACACTTTGGCTAAGTACATTACCAACAGCCACTGCTGTACTGCTTGCGGCGATCATATGGGAGCGTGATGACACACGGCACGATGCAGCACACCCCAACGTGCACAGGCTCCACAGCTAAGGATGTATGTGCATATACTGGTGTGTGCACCAAAAAGAACAAAAGTCTTAAATGTCTGTGAGACTGGCAAATAAACATGGACTGAGGAATTGGACCCTATGGCTCCTCATTTGGCAGCAGAAGCGAGGTCATCCTAACCTTCCCCAAACGCCCAAATGGAATATCTGTGTGCTGCCTTCATGACCCAATCTTTCCACTACCAGTGAAGAGTGAGTCAGAATAGGACACAGATACTGTTTACTAAAAAGCTCTTGGAACTAGAGAGAGGAAAAAGGAAATACATAGGAGAGGCTAAGGAGAAATTCCAAAAACAAGACAAGAAAAATAAAACAGGGACAAACTGTGAGAGTGAGAACAGAGGTGCAAACAGAAATACTGAAGTGAATGCAGAAGGGGAGACGAGCTAGAAGAACCCACACAGAATGCTGAACATAGGTAAGGAATAAGGAACCTGAGCTGCCCCACCAGAAGGGTGGGAGTAAGGGAGACAAAGAGTAGGGGAAACAAGAGGTGGCAAGACCCCAAACTGTGTGGTAGTGATGTGCATATGCCCCTTTTTCAAGCAACTGCACACCCAGGATGACCCTGATACCATCAGGACACCAGTAACACTGTCAGAACAGGCAGTTTGTATTGCGGAGGATATAAAACGGAGCAGTCTGTGAGTAGGGAGAACCTCTGCTGTGACCTGTTAGACAAAACGACTGGGATGAGGACCTATCAATCCCAAAATGCCATTCCTCCCGCAATGGGCTTTCACCCTGTGTTGTGCTCTGCACTTGCTCTTGTCATCCGTGAGCAAGCATCCACAGCACTTTCACACTTCAGGTAACTGCAGGTCTCCTGGTCTTTCGCACACCCTCATGATATCCCTATGAATCAGGAAATACTACTGTCTCCTCTCCGCAGATGGGCATTCAGCAGAGAAATCAACAACCGCCCAGGACCACGCTGCTGGCTGGCTCTGCAAGCCCAGAGCTTGAACCCAGCTCTCCCAAGTCTCAGGCCAGAACTGCAACCGCTACTGAGAACCAAGAAAATTCAAAAAATGCAAATGAGCCATCTTGAAAGTTTTCTAAGTAAAACTCCTGCTGTAGGCATGAATGGAGGAAGTGCAGACTCCAGCAGGCAAATTCTTTGCCACCCCATCTCCTGAGTCCCAGAAATCCTGTTGATCTGGGCTAATAAATTTCCCCAAGCCCTAGACATTCTCTTGGCCCTCATCCCAAGCTCACATAAGAAGCTGTTTCATAGGCAAGGTTCTTATTTACAGTTACTCAACTCCCATAATATTTTATCTGAGGTGGCATTTTTAACACTCCCCTCCCCAATACTGGATGAACTGTCTCTTTCTTTGCTTTATAGGTTTGTAACTAATCTAGTTAAAATCCCATAAATACTGGGATGTTTCTGTGCTCCATATTCAGGCAGGAGGCCAGCTGAGGAAAAAGCACATTAGCATTAAAATGATGGTGACATCCAGACTGAAGCTGACAATTCATCCATTTTTTAAGTTTACTGTCATAGTGCCAGCTACCCTTCAGGAGCTGACTGTGCATCAACTGTGCAGGCTCCTAAACATGCAATACTCGGGCACAGGTACCCCACCATAAAATGTGGAGAGTCACAAGTCCTTGCCAGGTCGCACAGTGGGTTAATGTGCTGGTTTTCCACCCCTTGCAGACCCAGGGTGGATTATTTGTTTTACTGTGGACCCGTGTGCCACTCTAACAGCACAAGGGGAGGTCATAAAAGCAGTGGAATTGGGCACTAGGGAACAGCCACAGCGGAGCAGGGTGCCTCAGGCCAGGGCTGCCTCTGGAATCAATAGATCTCAGTATGGCCTAGGATTGCTGGTTTTTGCTTGAATCAGAGCTCACAACTTATGCACAATAAAGAGCTGCAAGTGGGCCATACTGAAATGTGGCCTCAAGCTCAGTTTGCGAAGAAAGAGCTGCATTATTCCACCACTTCTCCTGGATGTGCAATGGCCCACAGTGCTGTAGCTGTAACACCAATGCTCAGCACAGGATCCCTGCTCTGGGCACCCAGCTTCATGATGCTCGAGGTGCACTGGCACTGTCTGTGGCAGCTTCAGGGGCAGAGTACGGCCAGCCACCCCTGCAAATGCCTTCCTTCCTGCAGTTGAGCACAATCCAACTCAAGCAGCCCTCCACCATGCCTTGCTGCCTCTCATCTGTCTTGCTCTAAATTATAAGAGCATCTCAGCAGCTTCTCTCTTGGCTGTGTCTCCTTCAGCCCGACAAGGTCAGGGGTCACCCGCTGTACCACCCTCCACGTGACACTGGCTAGTCTGCTCTCTCACGCTGTTGCTGTTTCTCCCACTCTGATGCCCAAGTAAGCGTGGCAGCCTCACATCAGCAAATCTCCAGGTTTGCTCTGGCCAGTCTTAGGCTATTCCCTGCCCTTGTCACTCACTGGGCAGTCACCTAGCCTCCTTCCAAGGGCTTCCTCAGCTTCGCCTCCTCGTCTGAGCTGCTGCCACCTATGTGCAACCAGATGCCAGCTCTGAGCTGCAGCCCCTCAGCTAGAGCCCTGCCCATGCTCTACAAACCAACTTGCACTGCTCCCCAGGGTCATGGTGACACTGGCTCCCAGGATCCATCCCAGCTGCTTCTCCTACATGCATTTGTTTGCCACTAGTGAAGGGCCACATTCCTACACCACCCAGGCCCACCACCTCCTTTTAAAGGACGTGTAGTCTTCCCACAAGGCCAGCAACAAAACCAATGACATTCTGTCTGAGGAGGATGAAAGCTAGACCCCACCTCACACACAAGGAAGTGGCAGGCAGGGATCCTGTGGTGGGGTCAGGGCCAGGAAAGGCACCAAGCTGCCCCTAGCCAGACATCCTAACAACTCCTTTTTAACAGTTACCTTCTTCTTCTACAGGAGTTAAAAATCCAGCTGCTTAATCAGACTGTCAAAATAAACGTGCTTCTTAGCCCAAGATAACTTCAGAGTAAATGAGAGAAACACAGACACAGCCATCTATTCCTTGGGAGCACTCCAGAAACTCACATCAGCTGTTCAAGTTAATTAACATATGCTAATTAATTAATGCCACTATCTTTGATCAGACAAACCAGGTTTAATGGCAGTATAACTGAGACTGAAGCTAGCGCTAGGGTAAGACCCCAGTCAAGGTCAAAGCTTTACAAAACCCTCTTGAATCAGGGCTGTGTTTCTTACTATCCCAGCCAGCAGCTCATGTGTCGAGTGGGCGCTCACACCCCACCGAATGGGCTAGGCTCTGTGTGTTTTGCTCACTCTGCAGCATCCGGTCCTTCTTTCCTCTGAGAACGTAACCACTGATAACATTCCGACTCTTGGGTCTGGTTCTGAGCCCTCAGCTCCTACCCTGTGGCAAACCAAAGGCACCTCGTGCACACGTCCATCCACTCGCTATCAGCAGTGGAGGGGGTACAGCTCCTGACTGCTTCTTCCTCATCTCACAGCTGCCCTCCGTCAGGAGCATTTCAATGCCAACTCTGTTCTCCTCTAGCCAGAGCTCCATCCTGATCATCTCCTTCACGGGCTAGGTAAGCGAGGGAAACCTTCTTACCCCGCATCCTCACTGACCACAATCTAGTCATCTATTTTTGAAATATTTAAGGCCTGAAATGTAGAATTTGGGGTTTTACACCAGCTAATATTAATAGAAACATTCTCAGGATTTTTTCCCCCAATGTAAATGGAATGCTTTTATTTTTTTTTAAAACATCCCCCTGTGGTGCTCACAGCCAAACACTGCAGCGTTGTGCCAGCCCAGAGAGCTCGCTATAAACAGATCTGTCTAGCTTCTCTGTCAGGCCCGGTGAGCTCTGCATAAACCAGGAAAAGTAAACGTGTACATTAAATATTTACTGTTTTCAGTGAGCATAATCTAAAAGTGTTTTTAGCAGCACAAGTTAAGGTGCACTTTTAATCACTGATTTTTATTTTGACATGGCACTGTTTAAAAAAAAAAAATTGTATAGTACATCCTGAAAGCCCACACTCCTTCCAACCAGAGGCTCTCATCTCCCAGCTGCTGACAAATATGATTCTGTTATTACATACTGCTCACCTGAAAGACCCATGCTGTCTGTCATTATTCTCAAATAATCCCACAGAAAGTTGAATCTGTGGGCAGTTTCAGAATCGGACGCCCGTTAGGCAGCAAGAGAAGACAGTGATAAGTACACAGATAACTGAGTACAAAATTATGCGGGAGAGTACAAAGAGTTAAAAGTAACAATGAGCAAACATCCCTGAAAGTAAATACCTGCCAGTCAGCCTGATTTTTTTTTATTTTTATGATTAACATAACAGCTAGTTTGTAATGCTTGCTCCATGCAAAAGGGCTTCTGCTTTCATCTCAACACTGACACTAGGAGTCATAATTTCTGTACAACAACAGGAAAAGAGATGTTAATGCAATTGTAAAAAAGTCTCCACACCAAAGCAGTCTGCTGATAGCCCCGCTAACCTCCTACTTCCTGAGCACATCGGTCCCTGGGAAAACAGTGGGCAGCAGAGACGCTTCCCGGCTGACTCAAAGAGATGCCCTCTCCCCGTGGGTCTCTGTTCACTGCCAGCCCCTTACTCCTGGCTGCTGGATGGATCCCTGGGGGGTCCTGGTGCAACTCGACTCTGGCTGGGCAGCCTACCAGGCCCTGCCCGCCAGCTCCCTCCAGCTTTTACTTGCAGGCAAAGACAAATCGAGGAAAAGATTGCATTCAGACAGTCTGTTCTTTGTTCCCCAAGAAAAATCCCCCCAGCTAGTTCAACAGAGCAAGATGCATCTTTTAGATTTGGGTGCTACTCAAGACCGGAGATGGTTTAGCACTTCTCCTTAATTGAGACACGTAAGACCGGGATGGGCAGCTGTTTGCACATCTTGGATGGTAAGTCTGTCTCCAGAAACATTCTCAAAGCACACACAGGGTCTGTTGGCTGCCTGTAAGTCCTCCCTATCTGCAAAGATGACATCGTGTCTACTTATTTGTCTGCTGTTGACTTTTTCACTACACTATCACCAACCAGAAGCGAGGGGCACACGCCAGAGAACAGTGCAAGTAGCTGATCTCCAGCAGGGCAGCCCCCGCCTGGCTTCCTTCTACCAGTTAGCTCATGTGTGTCATAAAATAAACACGCACTACAGAAGAAAAGAACACGACTAGCTGCCACTGAAAGTTGGTAGGTGAAAGGTAAGAGCCCAGATGGAACAGAATGGAAATAAACAGTAAGACAGCAAACACAACTGCAGCCTCACCATGTTTTAATAAGCTTGTGTATGTAGCAGAGAATGAGTAATGATTCTGGACAAAGCCAACAGGCACCTCAGGGGATTCTGCACTGTTTTGAAATTAATCCCATGACATTTTCAGCAGCTAGCTTGAAATCTGACAGAATTCACTGTGTCGCAAAGCATCTTCAGTATCTTGCAAGGTCAGGCTCTTCCTTCTACTTGCATGCAAATAAACAAAAACAACAACCCTTCAGCTACAAAACGTGTTCTTAAAACTGAAGGCCAAGAGGCCAGGTGCGTCCTTTGAATGTCCACTTATCAGTGACAAGAAAACACTTCCTCAGGCCATCAGCAGGAAGCAAAAGCACCAGGAACTAAGGCAGAGGGTTCTGCTAGCACTGATACAGGCTGACCTCAAGGAAACAGAGCTTTGATTATGAAGTATAAGAAACAAAATATCCGTTGAGAAAGAAGAATTTGCTACATACTTTAAATGTAAAAACAAACCTGAACGTGCTGAAGAACAAATGTCCTGGGCCATCCATCTTCCCAACACAGACAAAGGCAGAAGGCAATTGTCTCTAAGGTGCAGCAATGATGTAGACTGAGGCAGACAGCAGCTGAAAACCATTATGGGCCACAGGCTGTAAGTGTTCTTCGATCAAGGACTTCTCAGGCACAGTTTTGTTGACTGCAATCAGGTTAAGCCAGCTCCAGTAACCCTTTGTGATCATGACCAATTTTCTTTTGATTGCTCATTTCACTTTAACAAAGATGTTGGCTCACATGCAGCCTGCTCCACTGGGAAATTCTGCATGCTGAGGACCAAAGCTAAAAGTTAGGCAAAAGTTTCTACTGAGGTCATTTAGGATGATTAGCTTTCTGAGTTGGGATCCTTGTCCAAGACCTTCACCTCAGCTGAAACTGGGAAAGAAGCTGCATATGCTCCTGATGCCTCAGCTTCCTTCAACAAAACTCGCGAAACCCAGCTGTAAAAAGAATTTTTCTATAATACAGAAAGAGAGATTTCAGCCTGTATTTCAAGTTGAATCACTGCACGGGGTGAGGATGATAGACATGAATTAGAAATCTGTGTGCAGCCAGGTGCTAGCCAGGACCACCTGATTTTTTTTTTTTTACTTATTTTTCATTTTTGTGGTACAGAGAGCTTAGGCCAAAGCCCGTAACAGTGTTCCCATTGAAAACTTCAGATTACAGGGATGTGCCTGATGCCAATACTATCTTGTGAGTGCATCCCGGTGTTGAAGCACGTGCACATGACAGCAGGTTAACACGTACTAAGTAATTCACCTGCCTCACTGAGGAAACTGAACGGCTTCCCGCTGCTATAGTACCAGCTAGCATTAAAATAAACTGAATGCCAGCTCCTGGAATGACAGTGACAAAGGGCTTTTGGTCCTCTGAATGGGCAGAAGGAGCTGAGCAGATGATTGTAACTGCTTTGCCTTTCTGCATCCAGCTTTGGGTGAGAAGCCATGCAGCGGTTCAACAGGAACACAGCGACCACCAGCTGGGATGCTTCTTGCCTGCTGTTATGCCCCATCCACTTACATGGGGTGCAGTTCACACGCTGAAGAAGCAATGAGCACAACTGAATAATACTGCAAATTTTACTCCTCTGGGTCCCCTGTAGGGTCAGGAGGCTCACAGATTCCCTTTACATGTTCACAGAAGAGGAACCTTCTTCACCTTGCAAGCAGCCGGAGGAAAAATCAGTGCACCTACAAAGCAAAGTATCTCTCAGTGCACAAACACTGCAAAGCACAAACCCACAAATATTAGAAACCACAGGCAAAGCACATACTATACAAAAACTGACAGGCGTGAGCATAGCTAAAGGGAGGGCAGTAGGGAAGAGGAAGAAAACAAATAGGAAATACCATACTGAAAGAATGCAGCATAAACCGAGCAAATCAAAGCAAGTAAAAAAAATCTGGACCCAGCTGAATTTTAGCTTCTGAAGCCTTCTGGCTACTCTGCCTGTATGTTGCTATGCTTAATTTGCCCCGCTGGATTTGCACCTCCTGTGAGTCACTGAGAGGAGCCATTGACTTTGGAAGAACTGATTTAGTGCAGCAGGAGCCAGCGGCCTGGCAGGAGCCGCAGGAGAGGCCCAACCTAAGGTAGGTAAACATTAGAAGAGGAAAGGCCGTAGGGAAAAAGACTGGAACAGGGAAAAGGAGAAGAAAGAGGAGGAGAGATGGAAGAAATGCACAGTAAAGGATGGGCAAGGGAAAGAGAAAATGGGAAACAGGAATTTAGAGACAGTACATAAAAAGGGCTGGACGCTGACTTCAGTAAGAAACTTCCCCAGAATTGACAGGATTGTAAAATTCTGATGTTCTCTAGCTGTCATCTAGCTGGATACCTACTGCCACTGGACATACCACCTCTGGGAGGAATATCTGTCCTTATGCATCCCCTTCTGCTGCTCCTACAAATGGCCATGCCCCTACAAAGGGCCATGGAAAATTGACCTTGGGTGGAGTGAAATTAAACTTTTCAGTTGTTTTTTTCTTGATTTGTCTCACTGGAAGTTCCTTTCCCTAGAGAAGTAAAGGCCTGTGGAAATGACAGTACATACTCAATAAATCTGCAGTACATGGTGTATAAGCCATTTGTTTCAAATTCCTGCTTTGCATTAGCCAAGCTCTCAGCAGACTTTACGTTACAAACAGTTATTTCTGCCTATGGCACAAAAAGTTAGGACAGTAAAATACTCCCGCTACATAAAGCTGGTAATATTTTCCAGTTCCCTTAGGACAACAAAGGTCTGGAACTTGACATTATGTTGAACAAAATCTCAAACAGAAAGATACTCCAAGCCTTTCCTGTTTCCTGATGTATATCCACGAGACATAGGTGCAGCCTGGGATGTAAACTCTGGGTCACAGCTTGTGACAGGGAAATGTGTGCAATGAAAGCGCATGAAAGATTCAGTCCAACCTGAACAGAGAAAGTCAAGTGCTGTCAACTACTTGAAATTCAGGACAGGTTTGTTAAGAGGTGCTTCAAAGCTTTCGAAGTGAACTTTTTTGAGCAAATGCAGGTTCAGTTACAGTTTCCCATCAAAGTTGTGTGAATGTGTGGTAAGACATGAAACCAACCGAGAAAGGCACCATTCATTGACTTTTCCTGTGGCATTTGCTGAATGTTGTGAAAGTCACAGATCAAAGCAAACGCTTGCTGCTTGTCCTTAAATTAGATGTAATTAAATAAACAAGTGTTTGCATAAGTCCTTGAAAAGCAGAACTGTCCAATTTAACCACACGCTGGTGTGGCAGCTCTTCTTGCTTTAACATTTTCCTGATTTTTATTAACGAAAATGCGTTGAATGACAATGCTGTTCCTTCTGATCACAAAGGCATTTCACAGAGTCATCTTGAACAAAAAGTACCGGTCAGGTGCTCCATCTAGGAGCCAACCTTAGGCTTTTTAACGTCGACATACCACAGAGACGCATACAGCTGCAAAACCAAGGGAAGCCTGGAGCACTGGACGGCTCAGAGTCAGGAAGCAGGACCAAGCCTTGCTCCTCCTCCCCGCAGCTGGAGCTCGGCCCAGCGGTGAGGATGGAAAGTCGCTACCACCATCACCAGCAACGGCCTCGGCTCGCCGGTGGTCTCTGTCCAACGCCATGGACGCAGGCAGTAAACTCCTGTGGCCAGAAGTGGCACTGAATGGCAACGCTGGCACTCTGAGGGGGCATCCGCACGCAACTGAAGGCTGAATTCCCGTTTCAACTACTGTCCGTTTCAAGTCTGGAGGCGAACGAATAGATCGGAAAACCACCACCGCCTTCTGCATGGCACGCTGGGGCAAAGCGGGCCTGAGGCTCTTCCCTCTCCCGAACCACAAAACCGCCCCAAATAAAAGAACGGATCTAACGCGCTCGAATGGAGAAAGAAACACGAAGAGGCTCAGCTGCGGGGCACACCCGCGCGGGGCTGCAGCCCTCCTGCAGGCCCGGCCTGGGCCAGCTGGCTGCGGCGCCCG
>VXAV01002381.1:191040-224047 GCA_013399715.1 Alectura lathami | reverse complement strand
TTTTTTTTTTTTTTTTTTTTTTTAGTATCACATTCATTCAGTACAAGAGGCTTTACTCTTTGCTTTGTAAGCTGATGGTCCTTCCGTTCTTCAGTTCAAGCATGCTGTGAGAGTTGAGGGTTTGAAACCTGAACAGCCTAAACATTAAAAGTGCCGTAACAGCGCTGCACACAAACAGCTTGTTCGTTCTGTGACAAGCAGTTTACAGAGGAAAACAAATGAGTGAGCATAGTAGGCATAAAATCAAGCACTCAGTGCAAGCTGGTGCTGAATGATGACGATTAAAACAACATTGCAGGGTTCTCATTCACTGACATCATCTGCGCTGAATAAAGGCAGAGTCCTGTACCGGGATCCCAACAGGACACGATTACGATCGCGTGTTTTCAAAATGGGCTGAACTGAAGTCTTCCAGGCAGCCTCAGCTCCACAACTTAAATTTCAAGTGCTTGACCAGAAATTTAGAAATATGTTTAAGATGCATTTTCTCTCTTCAGTTTGTTACAAGATGGGTTAAATCACTCAGGGAGGAATTAAAAACTTCTCCTAACTGCCTACAAAAGTACATGAGAGTGCATAAACTTTGATTAAATAACAAACCTCATTATAGTTATGAATTAGGACTGTTGCAGGACCTGCACTAGTCAACTGCCATCAGTAAGGCTGTGCTTTTAGCCGAAGACCATCATTCTGATTCATTTTTTACATATTAAAAAATACGAACAAGTTTTGCTAAACTGAATCAGAATATCTGAATCCCATCTTGGCTTGCACTTGATGAATGCCACTGTTCAAACTACTGTAGCTGTTACAAAAAACAAATACAAATCAGTAAACAGTAACCCAGGAATGAAGGGCAAATGCACCCTATGAACATGGTCTTTTACTCTCAGTTGAAATCTGGAAGCTGGTTTACAGCTTAGTTTGGTAAATCTCACTTCTAGTAACCACTCTAGGAACAATCTTTCAAAACATTTAGAATCTCCTCTAAGGTAGGAAAAGATTTACATCTGAAGGACAGATTTAACAGCATCTTCATTTAAAAACAAATCAGGGTTGTGTTTTGACTCCAAGGGAACTTAAACAAGAAAACACAATGCAGGGAAACCTCTCATTCAATTAATGAAAACCTGCAAGAGGACAGGAAATAATGCAGATCACATCTATTACAAATCTGTGTTCCTAATCACATGCACATGCAGCTCAACATGAACGTCTGCAGCACTCCCACTTCCACTGCATGCTGTGGCTCTTAACAGAACCACCACGCTTGTACTCCAGATGAAACATTTCCTGGCAAATGAACTGTGGCAGTTTTGCTGTTCTGCTCTTCTATAGGTGTTAATATGAATGGGTTCAAGACTGGTTTAAAGTAATTGGTGGCTACCGAGTGAGCATGCAGTAATCACTGATTAGGAAAAGCTTATTCACTTCCACTGAACTGGAAAAATATGAAAGCAACACCTATAGCTCAGAATTGTGGTCGTTTAAATAGGGTTAAAAAAACAAACACTGAAACAAGAGGTGGGTAGGGGACCAACAATGATTAAAAAAGAAAATAGAGCACAGGTGGCTACTGACAGATGAGGAGAAAAGCTTCCCTGTTTCATCAGACTGCAAAACAGACGGAGGAAAAGGCAGGCAGTGTCCTGGTGTGGAGCAGCAGTACGTGACCACCACCGTCTGACGCTCCTTCCAAACTTCATTAGCTGGATGTTGCACTGAACAATTTTTTAATGACAATTTGTTTGCAAATGCATGAAAAAATAACTTTTCTAACTTTGAACACCAACAAAATCCTCTCCAGGCAGTATGGCTGGCAAGGAACAGAGAGGCTGGTGCCCTGAAGTCTGGAGCCTCTGGAAGCCAGAACCCTTTCCCATATTGCTGTCACACCCCCCTGTGACCTCAGCCAGACTTCACCTTTTTGTGTTGGCTTTCTAGCTGTAAGGTCAGCACTGGCAGGAGGAACACAACTGACAAACCACCCTCATGGGAGCTTGTGGTCAGAGCATCAAGCCTTGCACCCAGGGGGTTGACCAGCGTGCATGCCATGCCACCACCTTCTGTCACAAAGGTGACAGTCTTAACCAGGGGACAAGCAGACGGGGTAATGGTAGCAGCAACCACTTCATGGAGCTGTCTGCCAAGTAACCACGTGCTTAAGACTGTGCGAAATCTGACCTGCAGCTAGACCTGAGATAGACAACAGCCCCCCTGGAAACTGCGCCCAGCCCACAGCGCCATTTTGGGACGGGCACGGTGTGAGGGTGGGGGGCTCACAGACCCGAGAGGCTGGCATTGTGTGCCCGCACCTCCGCCTGCAGGCCCCCGACACGAGGGCTTAACCAGATGCACCAGTAGGAGCTCTGGGACTATGACATCTTCTGTCAGCGGGTAACAACAGACTTCTGTCGGCAGCAGGTAACACAGCACAGGATATTTCTGTTTGAAGTTTTATTGGTTTTGAAGTAGGTAACTTTAGTCGATATCGCAATGTTTACAGCATTTGGCTTCAGTAGATAGACTAATAACACTAGATTACTAGATACGCAATGTAAGCACTGAGAAGTCCAGTGCCTTCGCAGCAGTCACACTCCATGTATCCATTTCTATTCATTTTTTAAAACAAGGCTAACTTAGAAGATGAGGGTAGAAAATGAAACATGGCACCCATAAAACACAGTTCAACCCGGTCCTTGCTTAACGTATGAAGCAAGATGCAACCAAATCAGAATGAAAGATACTGCACCAGGCACCCAAAATGTCACCACAGAAGACTGAAGTCAAAATTAAAGTAAGATCATATGCAGCAGCTCAACATGCCAAATAAATACCCTAAAGGAAAATTCATCTAATGGAGCACCAGACTTTTGCAGTAACTTGAAGCATTATGACTAAAATCCAAATGCAAATATGTGATAATTAGTTAAACCAGACATTGAGATGTTATAAAAGGGAAAATAAATATTGTTGAAACTAACTTTTAAACTTAAAATTTGGGCTACCGTGATTTAAAAGAGGCGTATGGAAAAAGGGTGCTATGCAATAAGAATATCAGCCTTTTCTGGAACCAGCAACTCCCCATCCTTTATTTACACACCTAAATATGCATCACCAAATCCAAAGCTGGGAGTGGCAGTTTGGAAGTGCTACCTTTAGGGAAGCGAGCCAAATTGAACCCCAGAGAAATCAGCTGTGTAAAAAAAGATTTAATTAAATGGAAAAATATAAAAGGCTCATCCCACCCTCTCAAAGAACTGTCACGAACGCTCCCGAATCTCCCCTTCTTCCTCAGATGAAAGGGATGAACTTCCTCTGTCCGAGTCCTCTGCAGATTCACTGGCATCTGAACGTGTAGGACACAAACACACAAAACAACAAGCAATTAGTTCCAGCAATGTCTTTTCCCCTTTTTCCAGTTTGCTCATGTAGACGCAGTGTTTTGAATCTTCTTTTCCTTCTAATCACCGTTTCCTCCAGGACAGTTATTTCATAACACATACCCTTCTCAGTACAGGATACAGCCCCGCGTAGGACCTTGTTGTTGAAGGAGAAAGTAAGACAACGTTTAGGATTTCTTTCAGGTTTTAAATCCTGGTCTCTCAGTCAAGTAGTTAAGCAGAATGTTTATCCCATACAAAACTCTTACTCCTTCATTCAGTGAGGATTTCAAATCATTCTCTTGGTTTGTTTTAAATGCTGTTTTCTGGGTTGCTCCATAAATGTGTAACTGCTGTAATGGATTATAAATCATTAGCAGTTTTGTTAGCATTTCAGTTAGGATGGGGAACGACTGAGAGACTCTAAATGGACAATAAGATGAGGCACGTATGTGCTCCTTCCACACAATATTCCAGCACCCCAAAGATGGTGTCAAGCTGCATGAACCCATTAGCTGAGGCTGATGAGGTTAAAGCTTCACAATAGCTCATGCTTCAGGACAGGCTGATGCATTCTGTTGAGATCACATCATGAGGCACTCATTTCCCAAACTGGTCTTCAGCCATACATCCTGAGAACCCTTCCTTAATGAGCACTGAGTCCTGTCACCTTGTGGTGAGGTCACCAAATGCCACTGGTCGGTGGCACTCAAGCAGCACAAAAATAAACTACAGCAAAGTAGGCACATGATTCACACACTGCTCTCATTGATATTTTCAGCGTTGGATCTGAATGCAAATTTAAAGAAGTTTATGAGCATTTAGTGTCAGATGCTCAATTAAGGAAACATTACCCAAAGGGAGCTGATGAAGCAGAGTTACTGTCTTGTCAAGATCAGTTCTACATCTGGCAAACATGGATAATGCACAGGACACAGTGTGCACCTGTACAGTTTCAGTGGAATTTGTTCAAGAAAATAGAAGCATTTCACCCAGAAACATCAGAGGTCACATTTTGTCTACATTAAATCTAGTGTATAATCAATTAACATTTATACGCCAGATATGTACCGAGTAATGCACAAAGGAAGGATTGTTCTTGCCCCTAAGTCCTGTGAAAACTTCAGTAATCCCCTACTATCTTCAGCCATGACTGACCCTGTATGCTGAAGTCAGAGCACCTGTATTTTTTGCTATAAGCAAGTCAAGCATCAAAACATTGCATAAAAGAACGTGGCAATCTCCTGACTCGCAATGAATCTCAACAGACAAATCCCAGCTTTGGTTCAGACTGTTATAGTAAGTTTTATTTAACACATATTATAGACTGCTTTCAGTCAGAAATAACTTATTTTTATGGTCTTGATAGCATTGCCTATAACTTGAGATTGCCCAGTCTCTACCACCATAAAATTGTCTACAGTTTACTTGTAACATAAAATTTTAACTCTGGATTTAAATTTTTCAGCGTCCTTAATACTTTTAAAAGTTCCAGCCAAAATACTTCAGCCATTTCTGAGAACAAGGATAGGAAAAATAGGCTTTGTCCTCATTAAATTCCAGCAGGCTCTTTTAGAAGGTGTCTAGCTCTAGCTCTCCCCTAGTCTTTGGGGTAACAACTTGTGTTGTGGGGGGGAATGCTGATGTTTGTTTCCCAAGCACATGCCTGCTGCTGTGGCTATGAAAATTAGCCTCTGTTTAACCAGCCTCTTCTTTCTGGGGAAGGGAAGAGGTCTGAGACTGCTCAGTACAGAAACACCATTTCAGTGGTTAAATTCCCACAAGGCTATTTCCTGTTCTAGCCTGGGTCCTTTGGAAGCCTGGGGGGCTATGCTGGTGATTACAGGGGCAGCTATCTGCCTGGGGAGGCAAGACAAGGAGGCCTGAGGCAGGTGTGGAGAAGGGAAGGCAGGCAGAAAGGAAAGGCAGCACTGGCAGAGATGGGATAAGGAAGACTAGGGCGGATGGCTTAGGAGGAGCCCACAAGTGATACAAAAAACCTGTATGTGGTGAAGAAGCTGGACTGCAAGTAGCATGCAAAATGCTGCAGCAGAAAGGTCAGTTCTTGGGAGATGCAGTGGGCAAACACACATCTCTGATTACAACACACTTTTCCCTGGAGAGGCTGGAGATGAACCAAAATGTCCATTCTTAGCTACACTCTGTGAATGCAGCTGGTAAAGAGAACATTGCTGTTTTCTCCTTTACTCTGTAAAGGCTCTTCTCAGTACACAGAAGAGTATGATGATTGTGACACACCTCTACAGAAGTGACTTTTTTTGCCTTCAAGTAACAGCAACAAAAAAAGCCCTCCTATTTTTATGTTCTGAACATGCTTTCCTGAAAAAATCTGGAGGACTGGAAACCTGGAGACTTCAATATCAGAAAAGAGTGTGATTGTTCACAAAACCCAGTCTGTGCTATGTGCCTAAATCCATAGTCTGCTCCAAGATGGAGCAAACGCAATGTTAAACACTTAGCTTCCATACATAAGATCCTAAGAAACACAAAAGGGAAGAGGGGAAGTTCACAAATACGCACTAAACATCTTTAATATTCCTAAGATAAAGACCTTACAAAACACACAAATTGCAATGTTTTGCAGGTCACTATTTTTTTTTCCTATTTATTTAAAAGTTCCTACTGTTACTTGAACAGAAGTATCAGGAATATAACTGGTTTTGTGAAGGCAACTTTCAGATGTACAGTTTCCGTTGGCCTGTTAGTAAAGTAACATCCTTCACGATTTGAACTCTAATGCTTTAGAATCATAGAATCATCCGAGTTGGAAGGGACCTCTAAAGGCCATCTAGCCCAACTCCCCTGCTGTGCACAGGGACACCTACAGCTGGAACAGGTTACTCAGAGCCCTGTCCAGCCTGACCTTGAAGGTCTCCAGGGATGGGGCATCCACCACCTCTCTGGGCAACCTGTGCCAGTGCTTCACCACCCTTATCATAAACAACTTTTTCCTTATATCCAGTCTAAAAAGAAAGAAAGGAGAGGGAGAAAGAAGACAAAGATGGAATAAAGAAAAAGATTGGAGAGACTGAGAAGGCTTTTTTTTTTTCTTTTCTTTTCAGTATATAATCCTGTTGAGATACTTGTCTTTTTACTTTAATATCCAAAGACAGTACTTTTAGAAAGTAAACAATGTTACAGAAAATATTAAGTATGGGAGAAAATGACTCCGATACAACACAAGTTGTGAAAATTCTGTTATTTCTGTCATTAGGTATAACATTTTGCTGTCACAACCAACACACCTCAATAAGGAGCTATGCACTTCTTAAGGAATTTAGGAAAAATAAGGGTTCCCAAAACTTGGAATCGCTGCCAACGTTCCCTGAACACCAGCTTTGGGGATGACTGTTAACTGAATCATTCCTGCAGCAGAGGAAGGCCACTGTCTGGAAGACACATCCTTGCACTGCTCTGTGACAGAGCTGCTATCAGCTCTCTTCCCTTGCCCTTCTGCTCTGCGTGCATACAGAACCAGCTGGTCGCTGCAGCAGCGTGACCTCAAAACACGGTCGCTCCATCAGTGCTTACTTGAGTCTATACCCTTAAAGCTCTGCCTCCCTGCCAGCTCAGGAGGTGATAATGACAACCACACTGTTCAGACTGAGGTTATGAGTCAATGGTAATTCCCTTCTGATACCTAAATCATAGGGTAGGGCTGACTACTAAAAAGCAAGGGACCTAGACCAAGAAGCAATGGATAAACCAAGGTATCTGGTTTCTGTGTAGTGCAGTAAATCTACATGCAATCCAAGGGTGAACATCAGTGGATCCAGTTGCTCAGACAAGACTCCCTGACGTGGTGTCTCACTTTCTTGCAATATATAGCACAAGAAATGTCCACATGCAGTTTGTTGGACAGAGATTGCTCCAATGGATCACTCAGTGACATCTAGCCAGAACAGCTAATACCTGTGGACGATGGATATCATTGGTATGGTATCATCACTCTTCGATGTATTCAGTCTAAACCTACAAATCCATAATTCAGTTGCTGCAGGGAAATAGCCACAGCAAACTTACTTCAAAGCTTTTCCTCAGAAATCTGTAAAAATTACAGACTGACCCATCACTGAGAAGTATGCAGTTGGACGACTAAGTTGACAACTAAGGTGACAGCTAGCTGGGGACTAAGGGACAAGGAACTGACTCCCTCTATCAGCAACTGCAGAAAGCTAGGCTGAGACACAAAGTCACAGACAGAAATAATGGAAATTAATTTCAAGCCTAAAATGCAAATTCCAGCTAGATCTATACTGTCCACTAAAATAATTCCAAGATCAAAGCTTTCCCCAACCAAGTGCTTTCCAAAATAACTGCTTTTAACCTGCCCAAAAAGCTACTTTGTCATTACCATACTGTAATTCAGGATTATTTCTCCAACTTTAGGAGTTATGCGGGGAAATAGTAGATGATGATTCCCTGTTCTGTAGCAGGCTTACTCACAACTAATCTTCCCCTGACAGCTTGACCTTTTAGAAACAAACGACTCGGCCAAATTGCTGCGTACAAAATTTAGCACAAATCTGAAGAGCTGCATTACCTTCGTGGCTAAAATTACACAAAAACGGATGAAACACCAGTAAACAAAGTTAGGACAAATATACAATACTGTTTACTGATGCAAGCCATCAACTGTAAGATTTCAGATACAGCAATCATAACAGCTTTTTTATAGCAATCTTTTAGATCCAAGACGTACAGGACATTCCTGGCATTAATACTGGGTGTATCCTTGATTATTGTTTATTCAACTAAAATATCTAAGTATAGCATAACAGGAAATAAATATATGCTTACCTTGGCCAAGAACCACCATGTCATTCTTCAATTTTTTCAAGACCACAAATAACGTCGGGTACTCAATTATTACCTTGTTTTTCAAATTTTCTAGGAGGCTTCTACTGGCATCCAGTTCATTGTACCTTAAAAATAACAGGAAAGTTTATTTTGGATTTTAATACTACCAAGGACATAATGTACACTTTCTAAAAAAAGCTTTCTGGCATTTCATAGGATTTTCAGATGATATCATGTTCAGAAGAACTATTTTATGCTTCAGATTACATATCCAGGCTTACCACCCAACTACCTCCATTTTTTTAACACCCCCTAACATCTAAGCATAAGAACAAGAGGAGAATCAAATTCAAATTTCTTTACAGGCTGAGATGTTTTCAGAGTTCTTAATGAGTATCTTTACCAAAATCAGATGGGTATATATACATATCAAAATGGATATACCTACCTAAATCAGATTCTAAACTGAAAATAAGACTTACTGTTCTACTTGTTTTTCCAACCCGTCACTCTTAGTGCATGCTTAATACATGCATACATTTCTAATTTTTCATGCTGATGGGCATTAACACTACAGGCTTAATTTACAAGGTTAGCGGTGTACCCTAATATGTTTGCTTATGAAGTATCACTTAAGTATTGCAAAGATTAAATAAAAAGCATGTAAGATCAACTATTAAAGCAAAGGTACGCTGCAAGCACAGAGAGCTCTGTTTCTGTAGAACGGCGGGCTCACATACCCAGAACAGACAGGAATGACTGCCACTGGAGCAATCATTTCAAGTAAGTGGTACAACATCCCTGTTTATGCTCAAGCAAACCTCTGCTTACAGCACCATCTGCAAGACACTCCCTGCAGAAAGCTGTGCACTTGCATGTGCTGCAAGAGGCACGTGACTGGGATGCACAGCCCTGTCCCACAGAAGGGCTCCTCTTCGCCCTGAAGAGTGAGGCCAGTTACACAGCCATAGCAGCAAAAGCAAACTGAGCGCCTTCTCCACAACTGTCTCCCAGAAATGTAATATTCTCTCCCACCTCTCTAAAAAGAAACCTGTACATGGGATTCTGTGGAAAGCAAGGGGTATTTCAAAGCCCTTTACAAGCGAAATCCCACTGCTTTAACTTGATACAACTGCAGCATCCCACAAATGGTCTGGTATTATTACACTACAATCTAAGTTATGCAATTCTTTCTGTAATCAGGATTACTAAATTACTACTAAGCTACTGTATCACTTAATGCCAAAGGAAGTTCAAAACTCAAATATTCTGTGGGCAGTGAATTTCAAACAGCTACTATATCTTCTCTGATCATTTACATATTATCCAGTTGGGCTTTCTTTTGAGAAGAAACAAACAAACAAAAAAATCAATCAAACAAAACACTGGATGGGTGAAGAAAATGTATACTTTATGATTTTCAATAACATGTGATTAGGAACTGTACTTCAGAGGAATCAGCAAACAAGATGATTATTGAAGGCAAAACAGGATTTTAGTTGTTGGGAAGTAAGGGAAACAGTTTGTGCAAAAACTATTTTCTCTCTCATATTCGACTTCAAATCATCATGAAAATATTTGGTTTAATGTTTCTCTCAACCTGAAGTAATTATGACCTGTTCTTAGTGAAACCCTTTAAAAGGGATAACAGTATATTACATTTCTTATTGAATGAATGCATTCATAACTTATGGATTAACACACATGCACAGAAACATATTTACTGCCTTATTTACAGTTCTCTAAATGCAAACTATGGCAATACCTTTCCTTTGGCAAGGACCTCAACGCATTCTTTTCTGGTTAAGCAAACATTTACCACCAAGAGGCCAAACTAATTCACATGCCACAATACACTTTCCATTATCTCATGTTTTAGACAAAACATCTTTAGCGTCCAGCTTGGCATAAGATAAAACATTTGTACTCACAACTATTTTATGGTAGTAAATTACTGAAGTATTAGATCACTAAGTCAGAGCTTTATCTTTTCTTGTTCTCAAAGTATACTTTATTGGTTGACAATGACAGAAAAAATTCAAACATTTAGTTCATAATCTGGGCTGCAAACTTCAGGGAGGATATAACAAAGGAGCTTAATGCTCCTTTCTCCAACTTCACCGTTAGTGTCTATTCCATCCAAAAGACCTCTGTCTAGCACACTTCTTTACATACAAGCACAAACTGAGGTCTTCCGCTAATCCACCTGTCAGTCTCTTCCTTGACTGAGCATGTTTAAAGATCTTGAAAGAAAAATAATATCTGTCACTCAATTCCAGTAAAATGCAGGATGGCTCTGCTGAGCAAGACTGACTTTTCAGGTTCTCTCTGTAAGTCTTTATTACACACACACACAAAAACCTTTCCAACTTTATCCCTGAAGCAAAACAGTCGTACACCAGCAGGTGAACAGCACAGGCCTCTGGCCAAAAAAATACTGCCCTGCCCCCTACAGCTTTTCCAGAAACTTAAGCTCACCGTAACTTCAATGTTTACTTGTGAAAAACCTAGACCTGTTTGGAGAAAACTGAAAAACATGAATCCTAAAAAAGAAAAGGAATGGCTTCTCACAAGTCTTGTGGCCACTCATGCACCACGAGGAGCTGAACATGCAGGCCCCGCTACGACCGCAGGGCAGCAGCCTCGCCACAGCAGCAAGGTTGGGATGGTGAGGTGACAATTAGGTCACACATTCTTCTTATCACCGCTTTTGCCCACTTGTCCTGTATCACTAGGACTGCTGCGCCTGCTCAGTAAGAACCTGTAGTGGGCTGCAACTTTTTTCAGGCCCTTCAAATTCAAACCTATGTGTGATGCGTCACAACCCTGAACTGTAAATTTGGAAGGAACCAAGTAAGACACAGAGGTTTTTTTTCCTTAACTTGTGGTTAAACATGCTGCTGCAGAGCAGCCATTCTGGCACTGAACACACACTGATGTTCCTCTTTGCCTCACTCGGTGGGACTTCTCTTTCATCGTTCTCTCTGAGTCTTCTCTCGTTCCTGGTATTTACTTCCTACATGTTTTCTCTGCCCTTTCCATACAACATTCACTCCATCTCCTTGTCCTACACCCCCCACCTAATATAATTTCCAGATTATTTTCTTGCCCCAGGCAAGGCTTTACAAAGCCCATGTCACGAAGCAAGAAAATGGCATGGATTTCTTCATACGAAGATTCCATTTATAAGGACCACAAAGAGACAATTTTGGCAGAAAACAGCTTTTGGTTTTAGCTGGGATTAAATAACAATAACTGCTTTTTAAAGGACAAGAATTAACATCTGCCTGCCAGCAGGCAGTTTAAAAGCCTACAAAAATTGGGACAATTGAGAAAATTTAACAAGATTCAGCAGTCCCACATCTGTTCCCTGATAAACTTTTATATTTGCTCTATCAACTGCTTTGTTACCTTTTACAAAATGCTGAAATTAATGTGGCTCTGCACTTTGGATAGGACCTGTGAGTTTCTGCAAAGGCTAGTTCCACTGTCTCTAGCTATTCTACTACCTTCCAGGAATTCAAAATTGCAGCCTACTAATCTGTCTCCCACATACAGGAATGCTCTATTAGGTCACTGCATCACAACAAACTCCCTCAAATGGAGCCCAGCGCTATCATTCAGTGGTGCAACTTGTCTCCATGAATTCAGACAGCAGGAAATTCCCTGCTGATCAGGTTTTCCTGAATGTCATCTACAGGAACTTTGATTTTAATAATAAAGAAAAATCTGCAATCTGGAATTCAAGATAAATTGTAACTATGCTATTTCTTTAATTTAGTTTTCTAGCTACTGGAAAGAGAGCAAAGAAGTTTTACCAATCTAAATAATCGCAAATATTAGTAAAATACATGCTTGTATAATGGTGCTCCTAATTTTTCTGTGAGAGATATCAACTAAAACTGTTACTAATATTTTAAACAAAGACAATTTTTCTTCCTAGAACTGAGTGCAAACATCAAAGTATTTCCTTTGCATAATTCAGATGCAATAAATCATGTTTATCTACTTCAGACCAAAACCTAAAAATCCACAATCCAACTTCTGCTAAATTATGGGAAGAACAAGGATTTCTCAATCCCATGTCCCCAAACCAAGGAGGGCAGCATTTTCTAGGTATCTGCATTTGCCTAGATGAGAGCAAAGACTGGGTACAGCTTTTAAAGGCTCTCCCAAGCACTCACTGTGAAGTGCTGCAGCATAGCAAAGATAATAACTACCAGATGGACTTTCATTCCTAAGTGGTGAATAATCTCTTCGTGTGGTTATGATTTGGTGAACACGGAAGTAGTGAAATGCACTCTTGAAGTAGATATGAAAGGAAAGTTACATGGCAGAAAATAAACACTATGTACTGAAACAATACAGACTTCTGATGTTTAAACTTGTCACTAGAACTTTGACATTCTAAAAACCTGGAGCACAGTGAATTTTGTTAGTCTAGATGCATGGAAAAGAATTAGAAAATTCAGTAAGAAAAAAAGGTGGAGTTCTCAAAAAAAAAGAAAAGGAAATTACCTGCTGTTACACTTCTTTTGTAACATAATTCTTAACAACAGCTGAACAATATGGAAGTTATGGAAGTCTCTGCTTTGCTTGAACACTCTTACGATAAGAGACGGGGGGCCCAACCAAACTCAAGTTAATATTTTAATACAAAAATTGTAATAGAGTTTACACAAATATTTTAAAACCTCCTAGCTACTCCTTACACTATTCTTATGGTTTGCCTCCCATCAGATTTTCAGTTTGCCTTGACAAATGTTCACTAATCTCTTCTCCCTACTTTCAAAACATGCACAGCTTAACCTATACCAACACAGAGCAGATGCCTGGCCAATCCTTTTCCAAATCAGGTCCCCATCTTCAGTAGCACTTCCAATACAGCACAGAAAATTTTCCTTCTTTTCAGAAAAGGGGAAAATTGGGACAAGCAGTTTCCTCTTATCAACTTTTGGCCAACTAGTCCTGTTTAGAAGCAATTAAAAAAGCATAGGAAGAAAAGTTGCCAGCACACCAGGAAAGCATCTCAGTGTTTATCACCACCTCTTAACTATACCTGTAAGCAGAGATTGCATAAAGCCACTTCAAAGTGGCAAGGAAACCATGACAATGTTCCTTTTCCTTACCGTATTTCAACCACAGACCATCTTTACAAAAAGACCCTATGAGACAAGCTGTAACAATCCGCAGTCTCCTCTCTTTTATGTGTCATAAGAGGCCCTTCCACTAAGCAAATCAAAGACCTGCTGAAAATTGAAGTGTAAAATGGGGGAGAAAATATTATAAAACACTCTTCTTACAAACATATTTCAGGGAGTTAAAACATCCTGGAGGAAAAAAAAAGTAATACCCAAGTAAAGACAAGAGGGACACTGATTATCACCTAAATTATTGGGCACAATAGTAGCTGTCCAGAAAGATTCATTGGTTTGTTCACTTTCACCCCAGAAAATACACAAAACAGCTAGTGGAAAGAAGAGGTAAGCAACATAAAAGTACGTAACTGTAGAAGCACAAAGGCTATCCTTGTTTAAACCTCTTGAGAATGAGGCAATTGCATGAAGGAAAAAACGCAGTAAAAGTTCTTTAGTGACATCCATGGAAAAATGTATCAATTGATGGCAAAAACCATAAAGCAGATAAGGCATCTGTTTCAACAATTTAGTGGACAGAGCATCAACAGAGATGTGGTAAAAGGACTCAGGATGCAAAATAATCTAAAGATTAACTGAAGTATAAACCATTCTGAATTTTTTAGTTAAGGCAGAAAGTACAATAAAACAGGAGGAAAATATGAAGCTAACTAATGTCATTTTCTTGGATTCAGTAAAATTTGGTTCAAAGAATACAGAAACAGTGAATTTCAAGAAAGCAAATATTTTCCCCATCTCGTCAGACATAATGACAAGAAATAATAAAGTCCAGCAGCAACTAAAGATACTATGATTAAAGTGCATCACAGCAACAGTCTTTTATACATTCAGAAGTTTGTCATGGGGCTTCACAAACCGCTCGAAAGCTTAAAGTGTACAAATCTAAATTGTACAATGCAGATGCACTGTAAAAGGGTATACCACAATCATGTAAGGCTACTACATGACTGAGACAAAGAAACAAAACAGCCTTATGAGATAATGATAGCCAGAACATCTAAAGGGAAAATGAAATTTCACAAGGGAAAAGTTATTAGAAAGAGAATGGGTTGAAAACTGAAGATGAATTCCTGAAGTTTCAAGAACTACAAAGATATTACTGGCACCTCTATACAAGCAAAAGCTGTGGGCGGTTTCCTCAAAAATGCAGGGAAGTCAAGTCATGGGACTGGTACCATTAATAAAATACTGGCATAATCATGGAGAAAAAATGAATGTCACAGGTCTACTTCAATTACAGTATTTCTGTTACACAGACTCATGGAACATTACTGTAAATAATCATAGAGGTGGGGAGTTTACAAAGGAATAACAAAGGATGCAATGAAAAACTCTAACATACCAAGTTCAGAAAACTAGTAGGTCAACTCTCATTTGACAGCTTAACGCAAGTCAGCAGTGCACTGACAAAATAAACACAAACACAAAGCTGATGAGAAATTAGCCCTTATAAACTGTCAGTAATTTTCTCATTACACTTGGGTTAACCTAATGAACCTCTACTTCAGAAACAAGAAGAATTGATACTGCCATAATTTAGGATCACTAGATAGCAAACTCAGAGTTTCCAAATTTAGCTCATCTGAAGGCAGCCTGAATACCTCTCACACTCTGCGCTAAATGGTGGAAATATATCCAGAAACCGACACCTATCTGCATGGAAATCAGAGTGCAATAAGCCTTCCATTAAGGGGTTACTAATCCTTTACAATGGACAGGAAAAGCTATGAAATAAAGAAAACAAATTATTTTCTTGGCAAACGAGCAGGAAGGTCAATTCCCTCCTTGGCGGGGTCGAAACAATCAGTCCTAGCTCATTTCCGTCAGGAAAGAGAAAAAACAGAGGGATTCCCCTTTGGCAGCATCATAAGGAAATAACAGGACTCTCCTTTCTCACTGGAGCACAAAGAGGTTCCTCTTTACTCCGCCTCTGAAAATGCTGATGGCTAAATTGCCATTTTTCACAGTGACGCAGCTTCCAAGTTCAGTCTATCGCTCCAGCTACTCTCAGCACAAACAAATTTGTATCTTTGCTTTTAGAAGCGTTTTACTCCAGCCTCCCCACGCTGCCTGGTCCCCAAAATTAAGAAACTCAGCTAGCTTCAAGTCAACGCCTCACTGTATCTTTTTATTCCAAGACTAGCAGTTAAGACTCTGAGGCATACCCTCTGTCTCCTTCTGGAAAATACTGAACAGCAACCCCGACACAAACAGTTGAACCAGACCCTTCAGTACATCTCACATCACAACACTTCCTCCCACCTACAACCCACTTTTAGCAACTCCCTCCCTCAGCCAGGGGGCAGCAGGTTATTCAGCAGGGATTTTTTCAGACTGCAGCCTTCTCTTGGACTTCACAGCCTGTCTTCTTGCCTTATAGCCTGTCTTAACATGTGCATGCTACACAGTGCATAGACTTCGACAAAGGCTTTTTCCATACTATGCCAATGTTACACATCACGTCCATACACACAAACTCATCTCTGCTCCCCAGCAGAGATGGAAGGCTGGGGCAAACTGCAAGAATTGTTCTGGGAACAGCCACTCCTAGATGCTTACTTACTCAGAGAGAGGACAGAAAATTTGCTTGCATTTACTCTCTGTACACCTCTTCCATGCTACATGCCTGGTTATGAACTGTGTACAGCTTTCCTTATATTTTAGAATTTGGGATCTGCCCACCTGCTTTGCAAGCGTGAAGGCTCTGCAGGTCTTTGAGTCTGCCTCTGGTGCTTTGCAGAACCCCACCAGATGACTGCGAGGGCAAACCGCTGGCCGAAGCCAACACTAACACTTCTATTGGTATCACATCCTCCACCTCTTTACTTACTCACATTCTTCCTCTGTAAGTGGTCTGGACCTAACTTGCTGCAACACAGACTGCAGAATTTTGGAGCGAAGACTGCAATTTCAAACAAATCTTTGTGCAACAGATGTCTCAGCCTGAGACTCTTTAGCTGGGACACTGCAGAAATCCTAATGCAATACCATTAATTATAAAACAGTTCATCCAAAAGAATTCAGTATGGGTTACAAAACACTGGGTTGTTACTTTAAAAAACAGGCACATACTGGTTCATGAAGGAATTCCTTTCAGGAAAAATAAATGAAGGATTGCTCAAGATAGTAAGATGGACAAATTCTGTTTTGTTTGGAATCACCCCAAAAATCTTCTTAAAGGTCAAATAATTGTAGTCAGACATCATAAACATTTAGCTATGCATGCTACGGATTCAGATCATACATACTTTTTATAGTCAGAAATGACCAGTTTTCTCTTTCCTCTTATGTTGTGTAAGACAGGATTTGGATTAAGAACCTAAGTAGATAGGAAGGAAAACTGACTAGTTTTTACAGTAAACGCTGCATATCCTGGAATTTGTTGCTCTCCATCGCTTCTGTCAGCAAAGAGACTGATGTTCAGAGAAAGAAGGAGCGAGTCAGAAACGACACTGAAATGGCTGCAGTAACAAACCTGGGGAGGCTGAAAACGACCTACAAGAAAATGGAATGAGGTATTCAGTAAGAAAACCACAAATTTTAATAAAAAATAAACTGAAACAAAACCCAACACTCTGGAAGAAGACAGCAGCAAGCGATACACAGGAGCACTGTGTTTCAGAAACAGACTACAGAGCAAATGCTATTTCCCCTTGAACAGTACAAAGTAGCCAGAGCCTGACTACAGTTGCGAAGACAGACTATTGTAAGCTAGCTCCCTGCCTTTGTAAAGCTGGCAGAGCTGCTTTTGTGCCAGCTGCTGTGAGCTAGAGAGGAGTAATGAATTCTACTGTCAATCTTCTGTAGGCATAGGCTAAAGCCAGCTTGGGGTCTGTTCCAACTCATGCCAAGGCCAGCAGTTCAGCCAGGGATTTGTATCAGTAATTCCTGTCTCATGTATACCACGTACCACATAAATGTGAAGAGAGATTGCTTCCGAAGTAAGGCTAGAAAATCCTAATAAACCACCAAACACTTTTCAACATCTGCAGGAAATGCAAAAAAAAAAACAAAACAAACAAACAAAAAACCATAATGCTCAAGAAGGGCCAATTTCAGCACATTTGTTTCGCTAGATGAATCAACAGTATCTTTGAAATCAGTTCTCAGTATGACAAAAAATTGATCCACGCATCACACTGGTAGCAGTGATTTTTTTAAACAACTAGATTATGTATGAAAAGTAGAAAGCAAAAACTATAAGACCTACTGGCTTCATGAAGTTAATCACAAATCATAACGCAGAAGGCGGTGCCCTAGGCAGATGGCATGAAAAATTAACATGATCTAAGGAAAACACCATCAATACTTGAGGCTGTGATGTATTTAAATATAACAGTATTTTACACTCTTACAGTCACTGACAAAACATCAGATATATAACAGACATTTTTAATGACAGGAAAATAAATAATCCAATATACATGTTACATTTTTAAAGATTTGTTTCCATTAATGTGCATTACTCTTTGAATTCCCAGACAATTTTCTAAAAGTCTGTTGGCATACAGACACTAAAGCAAAAAGAACTTACTTCATCTTCCTAAATCTATTACTGTGACTACCACGACCTACTAATGTGATCTATCCCACAGATACTGAAAAACAATAGACTACAAAAGAAAATTCTCTTTGAGCACAGAATTCAGTCATCCAAGGAAATAACTCTCATTTCTGCCAGCTGATCTTGAGACAGGGAAGTGCTCCAACATTACTAACATCATCCAGGCTTCTGGGAAGCAACTGCATTGGATCAGTTGAAGCAAAATAAGCGTTCGCCACCATAAAGCAATGACATTTAGTAGAGGAGAACCTCCAATACTTGTCTAGCAGATTTTCTCCCCTGTGGTCCACAAGAATCAAGAGGCAAACACGCCAGTATTCTCATGTGCACCAGCCAATGTCACCACAGAAAGTAAGAATCCCCTTGATGTTGCAACTAGTACTAAAATGCTTTGGATATTTTTGGCTTTCTGAGTAACTGAAGCATGAGCAGCACCAGTACCACCGACACAAAGACCAGTGCTACAACTGATCCGATATGCTAGCACCCCCAGGTAGCGAGGCTGTTTTACAACAGGAAAGCACTGGGATACAGTCTGGTGTTGCTCTGCACTCAGGTCCTTGAAGGATATGGTCCACTGAAAGCAGTGGGCTTTGCAAGACTTTTAGGCCAAGCAAGCTCAATTTTCAAAGCACCTAAATATTCTGCCAGCTTATCGGTAAAACTCCCCACGGTATTCTACAATGACTTATGCTGAAGCAATGTTTACATGCCATTTTGAATATACGAAGAAGAAAACTAATATATAAAAGACCTAACAATGATGTTTAAGAAAGCATTATTTTTTAATTCCATTAAACTAACCAGCGTGGTTAAAGACAGACAACTACCTCAATTGGTTTCATGTTACTGAACCCAGTAAGAGAGATCACAGAATCACAGAAAGGCTTGGGTTGGAAGGGACCTCAAAGATCCTCTAGTTCCAACCCCCTGCTGTGGACAGGGATCGTTATTAATTGTCTCTTAGATAAAGATATCTACTGTAAATGAAGTCTGTTGCAGTTCATTCCCCTTTAGAAACAGGATGATCTTGTATGCTAAGGAAGAGGAAATAATGACACCATTAAAAATCCATAGTTTCAAAAAAACCCACCCCATAACTCTGGTCATTAACTTACTTATAACAAATATCAAGGATCTGTGGAATTCAAGATTGTTGTTTGGTTTTGCTTTTTTTGTTATATAAAGCCTAATAAGGCAAGTCTCAGGAAAATAAGAAGGTGTATTTCCCAAACCAGACTATATAATTTGGCAGTGGCATTTTTTCTTTCCTTAGTGGAAAAAGCAATACTCTTACCATATGAAGTCACTTTGAAGGCATCCCAAATAAAGGACTGAAGACAGTCAGGACATTAATTTATCCTGAAGAAAGAAAAGACTACTTTATAAAAGAATGTAGACTGTAAAAATCATCCAAGTGGCAGTGGCTAAACCTTCCTTGGAATAGGCTCAACGAAGGAGAGAATGGACACCAACTAAGTATTGCATAACAGGTGATAGAGGCAGGCACCACAAAACGGAAAACTATTATAACAACCATTTCAAATGCAGATGTTTTCCAAACCGAGGTTTTAAAGAAAGAAGAGTTGTGCAACCCTCGTGTTTTTGAGCCCTCCTTCATAAGACTCCTTCCCAAGTGCAGCTAACTGAGAAGACTATCCAGAGGTGAAACAGTTACAGAGCTATAGAGCAGTAGGTGACAGGCAGGGAGGAGAGGACACAATGGGAGAAGATGCTTTAGGTTACTCCAAACTGTGGAGTGCTACCAACTCACACTGAAACTAGCTGGTTTTAGATTAGATAGGACCTAGAGATCAGGATAAGGAACAAAACCAAAATAAGAGCTTATCACAGATGGGAAATTTTGCTAAGAACTGTCACCACTGATTATGAAAGGCACCTAGCAGGAAGAAAGCAGACACCATGTTGTTTGGCAGCTATCCATAGCATCCGTACAACAGTGGATTTATCCAGCTGTTTTTTGAAGTTCTGCAGAACTCCTGTGAGGAAGCAGAAATCTGTACTGCATGACTAATTTGTATTTCTGGAGACAGAAAAAAAGAAAACCTCCAAGATTTAAAGCAATCTGCAAAGGACCTTCAAAATGAAAGGATTGTTTGCTGTGAAATGCAGAAAACAGCCAAAACTAAACCACAAACTCCTGTTTCATAAACATTTGCAGGAAATACTAAAATCCTTCTGTAACATACTTATCTTAAAACTAGCAGACTAACATTTTATAACCTGTAATAATCCTGCTTAGATGTTCTCTGAGACGCCATTGCGCTGCCTCAATAACGCATAATCCCAACTATGAAAAGTATTTTTCTCAAATGGTTCTGCTAAGCCTAAAAACAACATCCAACCACACAACATACGTTTTTACAGCCTTCCTATTACCTAGTACTTGCAGAGAAGTAATTCTTCCAGTGGGTGCAGGGGAAGCGCTGGATAACGGGCTCTTTATTCAAGTGGACTTGCACAATTAAGTAGGCTATACCGACCCCACTCCTCCTGCCTGCCCACAGAGTGATGAAGAGGGCTTTGCCATACAGGAACAGAGCCCAGAATCACAGGGAATGAGGTGGCACAGGGTGAGCTGACAGGGGCACTCAGGATGACACAAACCAGCAGTCAGCAGCCACTGCTAGGAAGCAAGCTGGCCTGGTTCAATAGCAAGCGTTCTCACTGCATCTCCAGGTATTGAGTTTTACAATGAGACATCATACATCCTAATTAATTTAACATGGGGGAGGGCACAAGGAGAAGAAACCAAAGTAAATTCTCTCTTAACTATACTGCAACCACAGTAAAAGTTTTTCCCTCGGAGAACCTTTGTCACAACAACTACGCTAGCACAACCACCCTGAGCGCCTGCTGGCAGAGGCACAGCCTGTGCTGACAAAAGATGCTTTCCTGCTGACACAGCAGTCCCGTCATTTCAAACAAACTCTGTTCTCTCCTTTCAGGAGAACTTTCTTTCAATGTGTTGCTTCCTTAACCGGTGTGCATTGCCCCAGCTGGGCCTGCTCCACCAGCGAGGAGGTGCATTTCCCATCCAAAAGACTTCTCATCAGCTTCTCACAGTTATTTCTGAAGTTTACATTCACTAATAAAATACTAATTACCATGACTCTAATATCAACAAACATAGCTGATTCTGGAATACAGGATGAGGCTCAACCTTCAGGATATTTATTTTAATAGGATTCTGAGATTTTTCTAAAAAAACTTCATGAAGAAGAACTCTCTCTCAACGGATCCATGAGCTAGGAAGCATTATACCCATTTCAGAAGGTGAAAATGGTTAAGTCACAAACGAAACCAATCAGCAAAAGAGACTGTCCACTTTGGCAGCAAATTGGTTTACTTCCCCAGCTTTCTATGCAATTTACATACCCTAGTTTGAAAGATTAAAAGGTGAATTTCACCTGCTATTACAAACGTGGATTTTTCTTCCTTTCTAAAAAATTAAAATGTGAAAAACCAAGCACCTGTCTGAAAGTTTAAGGTAAGCAGCAGTTTAAGCAGTCACTAACACTTCTGTAACTAAAGAAGATCCCAAAAGGTTAGAACTAAATTACCCAGGGAAAAAATAAGCAATGTTTGTATACATTACTGTATTTTTAAAATACAAATAAATATTTAGTATCATTTTCTCAGTACTGCCTTTCCAATAATGTACTGCAAAATGATGCATAGCAGTAACAATCTGAATGCATTTACAATTTTTGCTGCACTAATTTGAGTACAAAGAAGAGGACAGAAGTTGTTCATGCTCTGAAAACCTGTCCTGAATACCACTTTTAACAGATGAACCCAAGCCTGCCAAAAATATTTTAAAATGGGAAATTGTTCTCATCTAATTTCCTAGCACTAAGGCCTAGATGGGCTTCTCTGCTTGGGTGTATACCATACACAACCTGAATGGCTAAAATGCCTGTGCTGAACTCATGGAGAACTGGGAAATACAGCAGAGAGAGAAAACAGGAAACTTCCCCTGCCCTGGTCCTTTCACACTGAACTGATCAGGGCAGCTCACAAAACCAGCATCTTTTCATTTCCCCCCAAAGAACACAGAATTCTTGAAGAAAATGAAAATTAGTTGAGATCTTTCACTCAAAAGCAACAGGTTTATAGGAAAGAACTCTGATGGCAAATTTTTTTTACAGCCATATTTCAAATAGTGATTTGAAATGAAGAGTTTATATTTGGGGCTTGAACGATGAAGTATGTTACTCACTTCTGAATAATACTTACTGGGAAAAGAAATCCAGTACAAACAGGAAGTTCAGTTACAACTGAAATTCTTTTACTGTACCTTTTTTCCTCCCCCTTAGAAATAATATACCATGCTTCAGGGAAGCATGGTATTTCCACTTGTTACATTTGAAGAAAAGAATGCACTTTAAAAACCGTAACTAGGAATCACTGGTCAACCACAATAAGCTAATTAAAGCTGGTACATATCCTTTCCAGTAACAATGACAACAGGGTGGAGGGTTCAAAATGGTATTTATGCCATCAAAAATTATTTATTTTAAGTTTAATTTTGAAGTTCAAGATTATTGTCTGCTCTGGAAACAAAGAAAGCAATTATTCACAAGTCAGAATTCTGGAAACCACACCCAGCAGTACTCTAACACCAACAGCCACAGGAGCCAGCAGCTTTGAGAAAAACCTGTTACTTCAAATGCAGTGACTGGACGCTGATAAACAAGTAGTTCTTGCTGCAATGGTTTGAAGAGACAGCTCTCCAACTCACTCTCTTGGGAGGTTAACACGTCCATTCCCTTCTGTAAGCTCCTCTGTGTAAGTCTACACTCCTGCTGGTCAATACAGTAATGCAGCGTTTAACATGAACCTAGCGGTGGACTGCTCCTCGCATGGACTGCTGCTGAAGCAGCTCAGGCACAGGCACACTCACCATCCAGCAACACAGCCGTGAGTGCCACAGCTTCTTAAACTGCCCAGGTGCGACTTAGCTGAATTGACTAATCACAGTAACTGTGCAGAAATTTCAATGCTGACATATTAACAAAAATTAGTGACATTTTTGTTGAATCATTTTTAAGATGGCTAGTAATTACTCCCTGAAGTTTAATCCATGAGACTGGGTGATTCCTTCTCGAAATTATGAAGTCTAAGTAATGTATTCTTTCCTTTTGCTATCTTTAATCCATAAGTACACAAACTGAAGAACCACCTTACCTGGTAGAGTTTTGCTTCCTGTTTTCTATTTTCATTAAAATTCGTACATCTGACGGAGGAGACACCGTATAGATTTTTAATCTGAAAAAAAGAATATGCAACAGAGACGAAAAAAACAATGATGTATCTCAGACTCTTCCTCCTATCATCTGTAAGACATGAATACCTTGCATGTTAACAAGCAAAACCACTTAGTTCTTCTTAAAAAACAAGTATTTGACACATGCTAAATATCTTCTAAAAAATCAAGGCTATGATCACTAATATGTTTTTCTAATTCCTCCAAAGAAAAGGTTCACTGTCACCTCCACTGGGGTGAATTATTGTTGCATTTCTTATAATTAGAGTTGCTTTATTTGATCTTTATGTTATGAATCAATGCCTTTATCTTCTCCTGGTTTAAATTTGGTGGCCATATTCCAGGGTTACTTGGTTGGTGACAGCTGGGATGGTTTCCATCACAGCAATTAAAGACGTACAGCTGACAGCGACCTCAGCTCTCTGTATCTGAAGTGCAGCTGGTTTAAGCAATCTGCTCAGAACCACTCCTGCCTTTTATTAGCGAATTAGATGAACTAGGCAGAAAGTTATTCCACACGCACCTTTGACAAACTACAGGATCTGATTCCACTGGATCAATGTAGGGCTTCAGGATATCGGCGAGTGTTTTATCCTCTGGCACCCTTTCACCAAAGATAAAGATCAAATACATAAGACATGGTTCATCATGTACACAAAACCCTATTATCTGAGTCATTTAGAGCAAGCTGTACATTTGCATGCTACAGTGGTACAGCCAAGTAGTTTAGGAGAGGATTATAAATGTGTATCAATACAGCCCAGGTAACTGACAACTCTATCTCAATTTCAACACTGAGACTTCATTGGCATCTGCAAACAGTAAACAGATGACTATCTTTAGTTTCAAACCCTGCAGCATAACGTGTTGTTTGTACAGCCCCAGAAGTAGACACGGGCATACTTCTCATCCCCCTTTAGGCTAGGAAAAAAGGAGAGAGAAAGATTTGTCAATAAAAGCCTAATTTTTGGCTTTTGCAAGACACGCTTGTGGGCCTTCCTACAAAGCAAACAACACAACCATTTCACTGTATGTGAACGTCAGCTCCAGCGTGCAGGCAAAGAGGGAAGGGAAATCTTGCTGAACCTCTCTGCTCCATGACAGCAGAAAGTGTGAGGTGTAGGGGATGTTGCCACCGTAAACATAAAAGCTGCTTGTTTACACCAAGGAAGGACTAGCACTCAAATATTCACCCGATCTGAAAAGCTCACTAGCTTTCAAAGAGGAAAGTACTACACAACTTTAAATATTTTCTAAACTTAAAATGCCCCTTTAGTTAAGACATAAACTACTATTCAGGTTTACCTTGTATAATAGAAATAGTTAAGAACTATAATAGTTAAGAATAGAAATAGTTCAGAACTGATCAAAATATTTCCCATTTTCATTCCAGCAGAATAATTTAAGCTTTATAAAAGCTCTGTACCTTTTCAAAGTGTATTCAGCATGACAGTGAGGAAACACAAGCTTCAAATGCCAGTAGAACTTTTGCTCCCTGAAAAGAAAAAGAAATGCATATTCTGAAATGCACATGCCTTACTAGAAATGCCTTACTAGAAATGCATATGCCTTACTAGAGTTAACTGGTAACTGCTCCTTGTTTCTGCTCTGACAAAGCTTGGTAGCCTATGACATGGGTGCAGAACACAACATACAGCAAAGACTGCGACTGGGATTTTCAAGAGGAAAGGAGTTTGCAGTGAGGCTTAGAGAGGAACCCAGGAAGAGGGTGCCCAGCTCCTGCTGAATTTCAAGACATTACTGGAGTGAAAACTTCCTCCTTGCAAATACAGACAAGATACCACCAACCAACTGACCAACAGCATTTCCCGTGTTACAAGGGAGCATCTTCCAGCTGAATTCTATGTGCATAGCTGCCCTTCTGAGAAAAGGAAAATGCTTTTTGGCAGATCCAGGATGAGTTGCCAACCCTGTGCAGGAACATATAAAGAGGTCCAAGCTGAGGGCAGGCTCCCAACAGAATTAAAGGCCTGGTTTTTCCACAGCAGCAATTACCTGAACAGAGCAGGTATCAGGGGCAGGAAGGGAAGCTGCATTGTGGCATTACAGTGAAAATGCAAGTTGGAAAGAATAAATGCTTTACACAGATATCAGGAAGTTTTTGGAAGAAACAAAAATTGATGCTGTGTGTCCTTCTCCAGTTTGTTGGCTGTAAAGCCATCTCATCTTTAAAGTCAGCAGAATTACTGCCTGAGAACAGAAACCACTGGAGCATGGTTTCAGTGCAGTATCATATTTAGAAAGCCAGTACCGCCTAAAGGATATCCCTCTAGATTAGGGAATCTTTCTAGCTTTGTCACTCATCTGCAGAGAATAATCAGCTGAAGGCAATAATGACTTCAGACGAACCATTTTTCCTTTCATTGCTTCAAATTCTCCAATCCTGTATGGTGAGCATAACAGTCTTTTTCTAAGCAAAATCTCGTAAGAAAAAGCATAGTATAACAGGTAGATTCATGGCACTTTTCTCTGGTTCAGAATTTTACACTCATGACAAACAGTAAAGATTTGGGAGATTCTAAAGATTTAGAAAGCAGATTTATATCCAAGATAATCAGCAACAATTATGCAAAAAGTTCTGGTACTACTACAATTAAAAATAAACACACTGATGCTCCAACATGCTGTCTGATTTGCTTATCAGGCAGATGGAACTATCCAGCAGGATCTAGCTGGCTGCAGAGACGAGTGTACATGCAACCAGTAGCAAAACAGTAAACAAGGTAGTTGCTAAGCTCAGCTATCATATCAATTTTTAAACACAGGCACTTGATAAAGTGTCCTTACCAAATAAATAATCACTGACTTACCTACAGGAGAAAGCTAAGATTTACAGCTGAACTATACTTCTTGTAGCCTAAGCACATTCAGAGGTCTTACCTTTTACCCTCTGTCAAAAAAAAAAGGGATGCAAGAGCCCTCCAAGGAGCTAATAATTACTGTATCAGAATCAAATCAAATCAAACTAAACGCAGCTAAGGTCTACAAAGCAACATGCGACTCAGCAGAGTTGTATGCGCATCATGCCTTGTGATTTTTGCACTGTATCTGCTGCTCATGCTTGTTAAAACTGAGAGTGAAAGAGCCTTCCTTAAATGAGAAGGTCAAGTTACAGCAGATCAGGTCTGAAACAGGTAAGAGAATGGTATGACCAGAGCCGGAGGATAAGAGAGAAAACATTATCAGTTACTTGCCTCATGGATTTTATGCTGTTTTGCATATTGCTATGACACTGTCTTAAGCCAGTTAATTGAAAAAGTTTTGAAATAACTCAAAATCAGTGAGTTTACTGGAATTTTGAAGGTCTTTTGCAAGGTGAGTGAAAACAAAGTTTTCCAATTCTTCATCTCAACAACTGACACAAGCATCAACCACCATCAGCACAGAGCAAACTAGAGTAATACCCAGGATTTAACATAGCATGGTATTACTGCAAAGCACTTTCCCAAGCAGACTTCAGGACAAGTCTGCAATCTTTAAACAGAAATAAGCTCACTGTCATTAGCTGCAGTAAACATTAATGCTGGGTAGGTACACATTAGAACAGTGACAGGACTGTTCAGATAAGCTTTTATAAATACATTAACAACTAACCTAAGGCTTTCTAGCACTCGTTTTCCATTTAATTCACCACTAATTTCTTCAAACGGCCCATGCTCATCTATATTAAGTGACCAACACTTATTGTGGACTCTCTTTCTGTCAAACCTTTACATCAAGTCCTTCAAAGCACCGGGGCACTGCAGATACTTCTAAGTGGAAAAGCAACGCGTGACAACGATGACAGGAGCATGTATGTGGTCTGTAGGGCTGCCTCTAACACAGACACTTGAAAAAGAAATGTTCCAGAAATACTTCCAGCTATCTGCTACCTGTTGTTAGGAATACTCTGTGTCTGTAGAAACTGCGGTCACGCAGCACATTCTGATTTCACATGCAAGACCAGTTCCCTGTGGGCTCACTGAGGCAGACTCAGTTCATCACTGCAGCTGTATAATCAGCTTAAGAGGGATCTTTTCAGACTTTCACCCTCCCTCTCTCTTCCAGGCACAATCTAGTCTATGGATTAGTGAACAGAAAGAGCTACGAATCAGGAAGTCTGCACACTAAATTTTAAAATGTCATTCCTTGTCAGAAAGTTCCACTTCAGGAAAACAGAAATGCTTATTTTTTTTGACCATCCTAAAACCTAAACCAGGGCTAATTACTTAATCTCTCTGCAAAATATTTTTTTGCCAGAAAGTAAATGGCAAGCAGAAAGAGGTAAGAGGTAAGAAGTAGGTAGAAGAGGGCAAGGAATAAAGAAGCTTAGAATTGGAATAGCCTCACACACTTTGCTGTCAAATGAAGTACTGAAAAACAGCAATACTCCTGCGCAGCAATTTTCCATAAGCAGAAAAAATTTGTAACAACCTGCAGGATTCCTGTTATTGAAGTGAAGCATCCCTCACCGTCATTGATTCCTGCCCAGTTAGAGAACTTGATGTCAACTGCAGATGCTATCAAAGCTGCTTCACAACCAGTCCAGATTTAGATTAGATATCCTGGCTCCAGATCTCACTGACTTCATTTTCCATTATGGCTCACTGGGGTAGTATTTCCTTCAAATGTAACTCACATGTACCATGTTCATTGTCTAAATGAAAATGCTTAATTGAGCAAGTCATCCAAAGTTGAGTAACAGCTCACTGCTTGAAGGGCTCCACGGCGCTCAGCTGCCATGGAACGTCAATGCATGGTTTTCTTGAATACCAAGGCACTGACTATAAAATTATCGAGCAGCACAGACCTGGATGAGGCATAGCACATCCCTGATGTCAGTAAGAACAGCATCATAGCCCATCCCTGCACTGCTTGGCTTCACATCCTATTTTGGCTACTTCAGAAACACAGAAGCCAATCAGAGGGAAGAAGAGAAGCCAAGTATCTCTTCCCTGCACGAGATGTAGCCGCAAATTACGTTCAGACCTGCACAGGCTGTTCTGCCATCACTGTTTTACAACAAAGTAACTGTCAAGTAACTGTCTCCCTTTCATTTTTCTTAAAACTTCCAAAGATTTATTTTCTATAATCAACTTCCTGTTTCTTCACTGTTTTTTTTTTTTTTCTTAAATTTATGACAGCTAAAACGGAAAGATTTTTATTTCTGGTATGACAAAGACAGAGGTGATATATGTGACTGTCACCTTAGGCAATGAAGATTCAGCCCAAGAAAATGACTAGATTCTCTTGTGGGACCAAACCAAACAAAACAAAAGACAACATACAGAAGTGTGATGGTTGCTTTCTTCTCTCCAACCAACCATGTGTTCCTAGTGCCAAAATGGCCTTTGCTGTGCTTCTAACAACAGCACACAAAAACGGATGTCTCCATTTTGCTGGAGCTTTGTTAAGCCAACTCCTGGATTTGATGCATAACATCAAAACTGAAATATTTCTTCTGGAAGTTCAAATGTTTCCTAGTTACAGTAAACAGCAAGACAATCAATGAAGAAGCTGAAGAGCACTTCTGCTGTAACACACATGGCCTCCTGTCCAGAGGCCTCCCAGCAGCAGATGTTACTGCCTGTGTGTTGCAAGCAGCAAACACGATGGTCTTGAGCTGCGAGTCCCGTGTAAACCAAAGGGACACTGTTAGGGCTGGCTAATGCAAACTGTCAGTATTGTCAACAAACAGAACTTCTTTAACTTCTAAAAACAAACAAAATGACCATCAGATTCACTGCGAGAACAAAACATTTCAGTTGCTTAAAGAAAAAATCTCAGCTACAGAATTCAGTAACTGCTCATTTTCACACGGGGATGTTCTGAAAAGCTATTATCTCCTGAATTGCACCAAGCCCTCGCTCTCTGATCACTCCAGAGCAGCACTTCTTTGCTTGTGTGGTCGCTTCAGTGGTTCCTGGAAAGCAAGCAGAACTATGTACTAAGCAACAACTAAACTCAAGTTTAACAGCTCCGGCAGAGTAACATGATCCCCAAAAACAGCTCATATAACTCCTTGATTAATCCTCAAGATCAGCAACACTTCAAAAAACTCATTCTAATTATCTTTACCAAGTTAAGGATTAAAGAGTTGACATTTCAGTTCTCATGTGCACCTCAAATTTCCATAGCACTAATGATCACTTAACTGATGCTAACCCAAATTCTCCACACTATTTTATTTACGCTGTTACATCAAAGAACATACACAACTGATCAAACATCCCCGCCCTGCTGGGAGGAGAGCTGTATCCCTGCTCCCCATCTCTGCGGGCAGGAGGGCAGAAGGGATCCGTGCAGGACGTGCTGCCCAGAGCGGGGACAGAGCGAGGCGGAGGTGCCCAGGGCAGCGCAGGCTGTGGGGCCGCGGGCGTACGCTGGCCCTTTGTGTCCCATGGATGCAGCCAGCTCCTGCAGGGGACCAGGAGCCCCCAGCTGCCCCTGCTCCTCCTGCCTGCCCTGCAGGCTGGAACTCCCCACTCGCTGCCCCAAGGGGGTCACATTCTCTGCCCCTTCCCCAAGGCTCCCACCCCAACTCCATGGCAACATCACTACCAGCGGGGGAAACTATCAGTTCTGTTAAAAAAGGAGGGCCCTACAGCAGAGGCACGCTGAGGCAGCACATCAGAAAGAATCTGTGAGTTATGTTTCCTAAATCATGCACAAGTCAGACAGCCCACAGATGAGTTCACAAACTGGACTCAGTCTTCATTTTCTAATGGCCCCCCATTACCTGGACAATTCAATATTGCAAGTTAGCCTAACCCACGTGTTACCCAGTGCTGGCACGCACACTTTCATAACACTGAATGTAGCAAACAAACCCATGGAAGCTGGGAAACGAAGAGTCTGGTTAACACATCTGAACAACCACTGACTTGTCCCACAGAGCTGGCAGGGGCAGGGGATGACACAAGAATACAGCTTGTACTTCCTCGTTTTGGACTGCTCCCATTCCCGCCTGCACAGCCCAACAGCTTGGCTCACGTGGAGAGTGTGAAGAAGGCACCAGAGAGGAATCTCAGCTTTCCGCACATATGCGGAGCAGCCTCCAACCTCCACCCTCTGAAGCAACCCTTCCCCAGATCCTGGCTGACAAACAGCAGGGGAGGGGGTGCAAATTTACAGAGTGCAGATACACCAGGTCATGGCAGCTATCGGTGTCAGCTTCACGTAATGCAACTACTTGCACAGCTTTACCCCACTTAAATGTAACAGTCAACAGTTAGGGGTAACGTCACGAAGCCACATGGGATAGGTGTTAAATGGCTGACACTTGTTGGTTTGATCGAACCTCGGGTTTGATTCCTCAGGCACCCATACAAGGAGCAGGCAAAAGATGCCAACTACCAAAAAGGAAAAAGACTTTAATCTATGTCACTGAATTCAAACAGCCCATTTTTGCACAGCAAAAGAGAATAAATGTCTTTCCTGTAGTAATTACAGAGTATATCCTCGTAAGAGCAGAGGACATAATCGTGTTCCTTCTGATGGGATCTTAAAGTCCCTGAAAGTTTAATGTCCCAGAACAACCACAAAAGCCACCCCAGGCCGTCACAACTGCCAACGCAGTATGGCATTCTCCCAGACACCCTGTGAAACACTTCTGTGCCTATCTGCCGATGTCACTTGCCCTGTCCCATCTCCCTAAAAGTGAAGATATTTGCCCCCCTAAAAAAGCCCTTTTGCCTCAGAACACAAGAGCCGACCAGAGCAGCTTTCCAGGCTGGCTGGCAGCCTGTCCGAGAGAGACACCTGGTGGCCGGTCCTCACAGGTCACACAAACGGACGTGAAAAGCCATACAAAAAGCAGAACTTCTCACCCAACTAAGAAAGTGAAGAAAACAGGAGGAGGAGCCATTAGGGATCTGGCACATCTGGAACATCTGTGCAGAAAGCACATCTTTTTTGTTGTTGTTGTTGTTATTTTAATGTATTTTCACAGTAAAAAGTCTAGATATATGAGAAAACTCACAAGAGTGGATAATAGAAAGAGCATCTAAAAGCATACCTAGCTTTTTTCCTGCGCACACCAACCCTAAGATGGCATGCAGCAGAGGTACCTGGACTGGAAGTGACCTTCTGAGACTTGCAGCCAGCTTTTCTTTAAGAGATGGGAATTTTCAGTAACCGTTCTATATCAGTCCTCTGTCACAAACCCTTACAGAAACGTAACAAAATCCTAAAAAACCTCCAGAATGTCATTTAACAGATGAAAAACACAGCAGCACTGATTCCTCCTCCTCCTACCTAACGTTGGTATTTTTCAAAATAAAGCATGAGCTGCATAAGTTATTAAACTGAGCTCAAAGAGCTGAAAAAATAAAAACTGCAACTGCAGGAAATATTAAATCTAAATAGCTTGTGTAGAAAAAATGTGCATCTAATAGATTTTAAAAGCAAGCATGTCAGTAGGAAATTAGATAATTAGATTCTCATCATTCCGTGTTCAGTGAGACTCACTTCTTATTGAAGATGGTTGAATTTTCTTTTCTTTTTGAAAACCCAATGGGCAGTGTCTTCAGGAAGATGTTGTGCTTTCGAGCTCTGTTTCTCAAGTAATTTATCTAGCAAAAATAAAAACAATTTTTTTTTAAATCTGAATAGCATTACAGGGACTATATGGAAATTACAGAAAGAACAGCCATGCACAAGAGTATTTTAAGTGTGTATACATTGTTAGTAACTTATTCTTCTAAGCAATTAGATGTAGCCACCAATAGTACTACTGCACAAACCAAGAGACCCTCTTTCAGTGCGTGTCTCCAAAATTCAGGGTCACTGACACCTTCACAGCAGAGATACCAGCTCTGAAACTGAGACTGGGGCCGCCTCAGCGGGAGCTCAAAGGCAGCCAACGCCACCCCCAAAGGCAAAGCTGCTGATTTGAAACTTACAAATTTATTTGTTGTTGGTCTGTGCACAGAAAGGTCTCGAGCAGCAGCATCAGCTGCCCTTCCCACATCTTCCAGGAAGCGATAATCTGAAGGTAAAAGAACAGAACAGAAAACAAATGCAGTGCTGAACTATTGAAAATAGCATATTTTGAAAAGCACAAAGAATATTACCACTCAGAAGGTTCAAGTCAGTAAATTCAGTTACAGAGACAAATGCTGTTTTGTCCCTGATTCCACTACAGCTCAGGGTAAGCTTATGCTTCTTTACACACGATAGGCTGAAATGACACAAAAAAGCCACACATTAGTATGTCACATTCAATGCAAGAGTAGGAAAAAAAACCAGCAGTTTAATTTAGGTAACAGATACCTGCAGGAATACTTCATGCACCGCGGGCATCTGTACTTGGCTTCCTCTTCGCTGCACGTTTCACACCTGGAAGAAGCAAACAGCATCTCTTAGGGAAGCGGGACCTCTGCACCCAGCTTGCTGCGGAGGGCAGGGTGCTGGGCAGGCAGGCGCTGCCCATCAGCTGTCACATCCCAGCCGGTGACCTGGGCCTTCAGCAGTGAAACACCACCAGCTGCGTTATGATAACCTAGCAGACACAGCAGCAGGAGCTATGGGGAACATCCCCAAACACTTACTGGGGTCACACCAGCGTTAAACCTCACCGCACTGCTTTAGGGAATGCAAAGCCAAGCTAGCTGCAGAGCTGGACACGCAGCAAGGCTGCATCAGTGCCAGCTCTGTCAGCGCCCTCCTGCCTCTACACCACTCCTAAGGCGCGTTATTATTTCCCCTCTGCCTCAAACCGGGAGCACCAGCACCTGGGGTTCACGCCCCAGCCCCAGCGCCACGCGCAGGGCGCGCGCAGCCGCACAGCACG
>VXAV01002381.1:165903-189136 GCA_013399715.1 Alectura lathami | reverse complement strand
AAAAAAAAAAAAAAAGATGGTTGATCATTTTAGGCTTAATTTAAGGAACTGAAATGATATAATAATATTACAGCAAATGAAATCTCTAAGTTGATGAAATGCTGATTATAATTTAACAGCAGCCTTTCAAAAGACATGCTGCAGTGGATTTAACAAGTTACAAAATATATACACAATACAACATCTCAAGATGCCTTTGGCATTGAAAGAAGTTAACTGAAAAACAGAATCTAAACCTCAAAACTACTGTAGGTAGCTTTTCTACAACGATTTTTACAATGGCTGTAAAGCTAACTGTTCGGACTATATGCATTATATACAACGTGCTGCTCATACCATTTCCACAACAGTACACAAAAATATTTTTAACGAAATCCGCATAAATAACGTTTTAGTTGTAGTGACGTATGTGACCAACCATTTAAAATAAGTACCTTGACAACAGAAATATCTCCTGATGTAACCAGCACATACAGTCTGGAAGATAAAAATGGACTCAATCTCTGTGAAGGCCACCAGCACCTTGTGTTACAGAGAGCACCAAGGCAACATGGACAGGAAACACGTAGGAGGTAGTGTGCCATTCCTCAAGCTGTGTGTGTCCACAAAGGACCACAACAAAACTTAACGTTTGAGGAAAGGTGACGTACGTACTGCGGCATAATTCACGTTCAGGTACAAGCTATTGCACTTTTAGGAGCATTAGCCAGTATTGCTCCTTAGCATCGTATGTCTCCAGCTTTCCTTGGGGTGTTTTTTTGCAGTGCTGTTAAACAGATTGCCAAGAATGCCAGAGGTCCTGAAAAATTCCATGTTCAGATATTCAGTTCCAGGAAATTATGCAAGAAAGCACCAAGTCTATTAAAAAGAGATTTAAATACTTCAGGAAAATTGTTGCCGTCTTTTTTTTTTTTTTTTTTTTTTTTTTCCTTTTCTCCTTTGGAGGCAGTCTTTTTTTTTTAATGCCATTTCTCCTTAGGAGGAAGTCTTTTTTTCTTCCTGAGATTCTTTAACCAACAATGTTCAAAATGATTCTTCAGTTTCATAGCAGTTTTGCCTGTTATAGGTCATTCCTCTTGCACTCAACCTATGCAGCATTTCGGTGCTGATGCAAGAAGAACCAGGACAGAAAACTTACAGGAAGCACACTGAACCACTTTCTATGAAGCGCTGCTGTCCTGGCTTGAGACGAGGAAGTGCATTAACTTGAACAACTGGAAGCTGGTTAGTGTCCTGAGTGTGAAAGAAGAACTGTGTCTTATGCCAGCTGCCATCCTGCATCTGCAACACACAGAAGCAGAATATTAAGTTCATATCAAAGACGAGATTCACAACACAAATGGAAGCTGTGCTTGAGGAGTGAGAGGAGGAGAAGTGCACAGAAATAGTTCTTCTCCCAGCAGTTCGTAAAGAAACCCGGTAATTTAACAAATGCTGTTTCTCCCATGCAACTTCACAGGCACTCCTGGCAAAACTGTGTCTTCTCAACCTTCTCCACAACACAGATGCAGTGCAGCAGGGCTAAGGGGAGAGAGCCTGCCACTTTGAAAGCAGTCTTGGACTCGCATAGCCTCTTAGATCGCTTGCTAAATTCACATTAAAAACCCACAAATAAATGAATGAATGTAATGGTTATTAGTTGTCCAAAAGTAACTCCCAGCTTGTTTGAACCTGAGATTTTGTTTTAGATAACCTCAAGAGAACTATTACTGAAGACGGAATTTTCATTCTGAGAGTAACCGTTCCTAAACTTTCCTGGAAGACCTCCTTATTTCTGCTCTGATCTCTCTCCAGTGTCTTAGCAGAGTCTCCAAACGTCTGGTATTCAACATGAACAGCAGGCACAGATAACCTGCATTACTGAAACTGCTTTTGCATTTGGGTAGATGTGAATTGAATATTGAAAGACTGGCATATGCATACATATACAGAACAACATAAAAGTAGATTTATATGCCCTGAAGCTTAAGTGATCGTTACAATAGCAGGAAAAAAGAAAAACTCCCTAAGCGTATTTATTTGCAGGGAGTTAATGTTGTCTAAGCAGCGGGCTCCGTTATGGTTTTAATAGTGCACATGCTAAGAGGTATTTACCATGCATTCATCCACAAGCACCTTCGGTTCAAGCAGTGTATTTGCTTTAAACACTTGACCATTCCATCCTTTGAAGCTAACAGATGTTCTCTGGCCACCTGCCTCATTTAATCCCCACATCGGTGTGTTCAGACAGTGAACTGTGATGCTGTGGGTTGCTTCTGAGCTCAGTAAATGAAGAAAGTTCATCTGCACTTTTCCAACACCAAACTCCAGCTAAGTTCCAAAAGAAAGAAGTTGTTAGACTTGCATGCTGAACAGTCACAGCAACACCAAGTGACATACACACACGTTTGCAATGTTCACACATGGAGCATGTATTCGTGTTTACACGCTGGGATCAATGCTGAAGAGCTTGAGTTGTATTTTTCAGGTTCTGTTTTAGCGATTGCTTCTGACAGAAGTTTTCACAGGACATTTTCAAAGCTTAAAAGAAATATATACTAGTGCCTATAATATTGTTGACACACAGCTGGGCAGAAAACACTATTTTTAAATAACGAAAACAGACAAGGAATTTTATGATTCAAAAAAAAGGTAGCAGCAGTGTTTTCACTGCAGTTGCACCATTCTGCTAGCCAGTCTTCTTAGAGCACCGGTTCTGGCTCTCAATACCTACATCCTGTTAACAGCCTGAAAATTATAAGCATACTTTGATTTTAGACAGAAAATACAGCTACTGATTACTCAATAAAATTTATCCAAAACTAGATCATATTCAGGGATCTCACAAATGTAGGAAGGCACATGGGTGTTTTGTTATTTCTTATGTTCTTCAGTGGCTAAAGTATATATGCAAAGCTCCATAAATATAAAATTTCTACTGCCAATGTTTACAAATAAGGAGCTGTTATAATAACTCATGACAGAAAGGGGAGTAGTCTTTGCCCATAAGGCATTTAATAGTAGCTAGGTGTTGCTTTAGAGAGGTGTGAAGAAAAAGGAAAGAATTCAATTGGCATGGAAGGCGAGCGAATGAAGAAAGTGACAGCTGCAGTAACACACATTGTCTCCAGATATTCTGCAACTTCCTTAACAGAGCATATAACATGCCCTTCACAAAGATGCACATAACACCCCCTGGCCCCCACACCCCCCTTCCCCTGAAGTCTAACACCTTCTGACGAGTTCAGTAAATAAGCAGTCATTGTCCGAGGTACAGACAGACTCTCAGGAAGCACGCGTACCTTTGTCACAGACAGTGGCGTTAAACACGTCTGACCACCTGCAGTGAAGTTGCAGAAAACTTCAATGGCATCAGAAGGACAGCCAATGTTTGGGTCAATCCAGTATTTTCCTATTAGTATATAATCCCGGAGAGATAACAAAACCAAGATATAACTGCTACTACACAATTTGCAAAAACATTTATAATTCTTGGCAAGTACTAGATTTATTATTACCACAGCTTCCCTGGGAAATGGATGAAAGAGAACATGCAAGTCTTCCCACTGCCATAATTCAATTAACAATGGATGCTGAGCAAATTTACTAACAACTTCAAGTGAGTTAAATCCCAGTATCGCCATTACACATCTAAATAATTATTTTTGATTTGAACTATTGGTTTGAGACTTTCTAAGACACCAACTGCTGTCAGTGTATCTGACGGTGGTAGCCTATTGTGTACCATTTTCTCACTAGCAATCTAGAATCTGATCCACACAAAATTAAGTCCTGACTGACTCTAAATATTTGGGAAACTTTTGATCACAAAATGGGATTCAGTTTCAAAATGTTGGGACACTTGTTTACTTTTATATGTAATCTCTAATACCTATATAATACTAGGTAGCTACATACTTTCACCTTTAAAAACCAGAAATTTTATCATAAATAAAGATAAAATAAGGACAGCTGTGACAAACTGCAAAAGAATCTAATAAAAAAAATCTACACATCAGAATTTGGACATAGGAAGTATCACTTGCAAGCAACACATCTCAAAGCCTGGTCACGTCCAAGCCCTGATGAAAGCAGGCACTTACCGTCCGACACTTTGCGTTCACAGCTAAGCAAGTCCCTGCAGATGCGTGCTGGGTTATCCCGTGTGCCAAGGGGGTTCTTGATGCTGTGCAACAAACTGCTAAGGTAGTGCAGCGTTTTGTATATCTCTGTACTGTGATCTAGTAAAGTTACTTCGGTGTTCTGGTACCTCTGCCAGGGGCCGTTAGCAAAAGTGTTAGCACAAAGAAGTGCCACAACAGCAGCACATGCAGTAAACATCAAAAGGCCATTGAAGAGCCAGAGGGAAGCAAAGTATTCATAATGCATGCAATCAGCCACATGAAACAGGGTAGGAATAACATATTCCCACAAATAAATTAAAATTATCAGAGCAGTGAAGTTGCAGGCAGTTTAAGATCATGCACATACATCAATGTGACACATTGGCAAATACGGATGGAGAGAAAAAGAAAAAAAAAATTAGTGCATTTTTAAAGTATATGCAGCAGTTTCAGATTCTGAGTAGTGAAATCTACTCTTAGACATCACCCAGAGTATATGCAAAAATATGTTCGACTTCACACACGTAAGGAGTTTTCTTGCAAACAATGAGACCACATGCTTGCATAAAGTATGTATGTCAGTGTTTTTTGGATCAGTGCCTAAATGCCACTATTATCTGTAGCTGAAAAGTTACAGTCCACTACGTGTGATAGTCGATAAATTTCCACCACTTCTGTTCATGACAAAAAGGCAGAAATGCTGCTGTTTCCCTTAATTTCATTTAAATTGCATCTTACATGTATTAGTATGTTTAATTATATTCTGCAGTAATTACTTGCAGTTTGTGATTTGTTTTAAATTTTCCCAATGAAGCCCTATCCTGTCCTCAAATACTGTTTTTATAATTGCATACTCTGAAGGATAACGTAAAATACGGTGTCAGACATTACCTCCATCTGTAGTGCAGCATTTGACTCAAGCAAAGCTTGAACAGCAGCATTGATGTCCAATAGTTTCTGAAAAGAAAAAACATATTTCAGAACATGAAAATTGAACAGAAATATTCTAAACTGCAAGCGGTAAATTTTTGAGTAATGTTGCAGAGACATAAAGATGATCACAATTTAGAAAATATTTCATTGTCAATACTTACTTTTAAAATAGGATTTGCCCTTCCATTCCCAGAGAATGCAAGCATACACAAAGATAAAGCATTATTTAATTCCTGTTAGCATCCCCATCCCCATTTTAATGATCATATTCCTGGCAGCTGGAAAAAAAAGATGCTGTTCTAACAGTTACAGACTAATGCCTCAACTTACTCCTCCCACCAATTTAATTTATTAATTTAGGAAAACCAACCCATGTAAGTGTGGAAAGGTGCTATTCCTTTACAGATCAGCATACAAAGAGCATCTTGATCTAGTTAAACAGATGCCGTTAATGCCATATTCTCTTATCTGACTTTTGTGGCAGAAAGGTCACAAGACTTTTATCAACTGGAAACTTCACTCCTGCTGAGAAGTCTTTGTCTAGCAAAGCTGGCACAGTTGCAGTTTGCCAGTCGAGGAAGGAAAAGGAAAACTGAGGTGAGAAAGTTTGACTGGAGTATGACTGAGCTCTGGCTACCTGCAGATGGCTGGTGATCTGTAACTGCAGCATCTGTGCTGCTACAGATCAAAGTTGTTTTCACAATGCATAAAGAAGAAAATAAAAATACCAAGAATGATCTGTAACCAGCCTCTGAAAGAGGAAGCCAGTTCCTTGTTGTTATCTACACTTTGTGAGGTGCACATAGCAGACACCTGGTTTACTTATTTTTAAAGAATAAAGAAACCCATGAAAACAACTAAGTCTTGCAGTTGGTTCTGATTCTCAGATGACATATACCATAGCAGACTGAGGACACTTCAAATATCGAGTCTGCCTTAACAGGCACAATCCCTTAACAGGCTAACTACATATACAGGAAGAACACTGGGCCAGAAACAGCAGACTTTTCTGTTGCTGTCTTTCAGACTGTTCAGATACAGATCAGCAGAAAAACCTTTCACAGTATGATAGAGTTAACTCATATCAAAAGTATGAGCATCTCCGTGAACACCGCCCGTTAAGGGCTCAGCAGCCTGGCAGAACAGGGCTAACAGTGTAAGATGCAAGGTCCAGTGTTACTACAGCAATGGGAGCTGTAGAAAAAATGTATTTGCATTTCACACGCAGTGATAGAATAAGCGATGTATTTGAAAAGGATCCTGCTGTTTTCACCTTCACCAGAGGACTATATTGTAGTTAGGGTAGTTACAGAACTCACTGTTGGTCCTGGTGGTCCAGGTGGTCCCTAGAAAATGGGAGAAACTACATATTAGGTGCTTCACATGTTTATATGATGCAATCGCAATGCAAAAATGTAGGCATTTTTTCATGCACTTACAGGTGCCCCTGGCTGGCCCTGAGGTCCCTGAGGTCCCTGGAAGAAACGGAGATACAATGCAGTAGTTACAGATGAACATCTCTGCTTTGATGTTTTTGTTGGATTGTTTGTTTTTAACCAGAAAATGCCACAGTACATACAGTGAAATCAAGAGGTTTGTGATATGGGTCCTGGTAAAACTGTAGATTATTAGCCACTATTCTTAAAGTACGATACTCTGCTAACGTGAGAATATTCCTGTGTTGCTGGGCTACCTTGTTATCAAACTTTTATACCAAAAGTAATTGGATAAACAAGTAATTTGAAGTATTGCTACATAACGTGTCACATAACATGCCAGCATTATGCACGTTACTGATACAAACCCTATAGTGGACAAATGATCATAAAAGCTCTGAAAGAAGTGTTATAGGCAGGCAGTCGTAAAAAACTGACTGATCTGCTTGACTCCACAAGTATCTGCTAGGCATTTATTGGCTCCATTTATTAGCAGTGTCACTTTTCAGCCAGAACACGCTAGGTTCATCGTTTAACAGAGATATTGCAGGCCTCCTTCATATTAATGAAGTTACGCCCATGCTCCTGACCTTAAGAGACATCATTTTAGTGTGAAGGATGATGCAGTGGGAAGGAGCGGACAGCTGCTTTTCCCTAGCATATAGTGCCTTTGATGCACATAGTCTTAAACCTAAGTTTTAGTTTTGCCTTAGGGTTGGATACAGACTGTCCTAAAGACAATCTCCCTGTCTGAATTAGCCTTTCTTTGAGCAACTACTCACATTGAGATAGAATGATTATGAATATTTATAAATATTCAGTGATACTTGTGTCTGTTTTACTCTCTTCTTCCCTCTCTGTACACTCAAAGCCTCTAGGAGCTGCTGTAACATAAACAATAGCAAGAACAGTGACAAGGGAAAGAATAAGTGGTAGTGGCTTAACACAAGCAGAAGACAAAGAATGAAAGGCACAGACCAGATCTGCATTATGCATGAGTAAAACCGTTTAATGCATCTGAGCTTATTTAAGCAAAACACTCTTCAGCTGCTGCTGCTTGTACCAATTATTCAAGCACAATGAGCTGTTCCAGCAAAAGCACTCATATACCAGTATGGTCATGCTAGAATTAAGTTTCTGCCAAAAGAGAAATAATCTTATCTGACATGGTAATGCTGGCAAATATTGTGAAGCTAATCTAGCCAAAGAAGGTATCAAGTTGTAAACCACTTATTAAAGCAATAAGAAGCATTCCTGTGGTGACATTTCAAAGCAAGATCCTTGTGAGCGTTACTGCAAGCTCCAGCTGCTGAACATGGGCTGTGCTTCCAGCTGCCACCAGCAGAGGCACCCAGTTCAGCTGGAAAAAGTTCAGATAAGACCAGATTCAATCTTACATTGATGTAAGTACATATAAATAGAGAGGACCTCAAAGCAGGTAGAAGCAGTTTATTTAAGTCACTGAGGCTCCAAATTTATCCTTACTGAGACAATACCATTTCTTACCATCCCTATGCATACTCATAAGGTAGAGCACATGGCAGCCACCTGGGAGTGCACATGAGGGGTTAGGACGACCTCCTCTGCTGCACAAGGTGAGGTATGCGTGCACATCACCTGCCCCGGCAATGCCAGAGAGCTCAGGTGCTGGATTGTGAGGGGTGTGAAAAGTGGGGGCCATCACGTCATTCCTTGCACCAGATCTACGTCAACAAGGCTGTGATGAGGGACCACAAATGGCCCTGAGGCTGAGCCCCACGTTTTATGTGTGTTCTGTGGGAGAATTGAAACTGAAGCTATTTCTGGAAGTTTAGAAATACAGCTCTCTGGTGGTTCAATAAGACAACCTTCATGGCATAAGCTCTAGTTGACTAATACTTAACTTCTGCTGAAGCATCCAGACTCTATTTATTTTTCATCCACAAGTAACTGTAGAAGGGACTCTTGCATCAGTTTGTAGGTGAACATTTACTGATATCTTACAAAGGCATTAATGATTTGTCTGGGACAATGGAAATCAAAGGGTAAGACACTTCAGCATATTAGTACAGAAAACCCTGCAGGTTCTGCAGCAAGTACCTAGCTTTCCCTTTTTACTCTGGTTTTGATTACTGCACAGCCTGAAATTTTCTTTGAAATCCTATTACTATTAGGTAGGCAGAAAATATTATTGTTATTCATTATTACAAAGCTGATGAGAGATGAGTTTCCAGAGGTGACATCCACTTCAATGTTTTCTGACTGATGATGACAGAATTAAACTGGATTTCCCAGAGCTGAACTCCATGTTTAGTTAATCAGCAGCTCAGGTACTGTTACACTGCTGCAGGATACCTTCAATCCCATGTGGATGCACTATTGGACTCTGTGATCATGCTCGGTGAAAGATGTTTAGTATAAAATGAAAGAGAAGAGAAAGAAAAAGGAAACTTGACAGGTGAATTTGACACTATGAGGACATGCTTGTTTATCTTGGTTCAGGACTTGGTTATGCAAACACCAGGTCAAGCAAGGCACAAAGTCTTCAACAGCTTGTCCCTAAGTAACCACTGCTCTCTGATGAATAGATGCCTTTGTTCCCGAGGTGTTGAGATTTAGAAATTCCAGCGGATTTTTCAGATGACTGAATACTTCAGTTAATATTCTATACTCTTGGCGTACATCACAATTTTAAGACTTCTAAAGTCTTGGGACTAGAGCAGATGAAAATTATAGTGATTTCTGAGATAGAAATGAATATTTAAAAATTCAAAACTGCACTGTTCCAATGAATTTAAGGTATTTTACAAAAGAAAAATGTGATTTGTCTTAATTCATTGTAACCTTGCCAATAGAACCCTTGTGGAAGGAAAAGGTAAAAATTGAATGCTATTTGATAACTGTAATAAACTCCTTTTGGGGGATATTATATTTCTTAAATTGAATTAAAAATTCAAAGGCCTATATCAATTACTTTTACAAGCCTTTAAAATCCAGCCAAACAGTACAAAGTGTGTTGAAAATCCTGTAGAGATATTATAAATGTTCTTACTTTCTGTTACAGAGCAGCAGCATAAGGTTAAATTACCTTCTCATGGATTAAACTAATTGCAGAATGTTTCATTGGAATGCATAAGATTACCTTTACAAATCCACTTAATTTACCCTTTGATCATACTAGAATTTAAGCAAGAAGATTCCAGTATACTGAGTATAATTCCAGTTTATAACAAAAGCAGATAATAGAACTGTTAGTTTTAGTGTGCTCTTTAATTTTTTAATCACCCTGCATGCTAGGTACAGAAGTTCAAAGGCCAAAAACCCATTCTTCTTCTAACACTGATTCTACATGCAATGATACACATGCTTAACTCTGAAAACATGAGTCCTAGGGACTTCCATATTTTCCATGACTTCTGAAACTTTCCAATAAGCAAAGTAAAATACTGATTTAAAATCAATAAAAATGATTTAAAAAAAATAAGAATTACCATTCCAAAAAGTTAAGCTTTCCATGACCACTTTTGTCATTTTGATGTTATTTCACTGCATCTCAGAATCATTATAGCATCCTGCAGCATAGTTCTCTGATATACCATACAGTGTAGCTGCTGCTATTAATGTTTGTGTATGTAAGACGAAAGACTGTAATAGAAAATTACAGATTATGCTTTCTCTTTTTTATTTTTATTTTTAAATTAAATGCAGATAGTCAAGCACTGGGACACTTGCCCAGAAAGATTACCCAATCTCCATGCCTGGAGGCTTTCAAGACTCAGCTGAATACAGCCCTGAGCAACGTGGTCTGATCTCAAAGCTGATTCTACTTCCAACAGAAGGCTGGACGTGAAACGCCTCAAGATCCAAACAGCCACCATAAATTTACACTGGCTTTTCACATAGTCATCGTTAATGGGAGGTTTTACCAACCTCCAGCTCTAGGCTTCCCCTGAGCTTCTCCCTCTCCAGACAAAAGCACGTCGATGCATGAGCACGGTGCTGGATGTACACCATGCTGTGAGATGCTGCAGCACTGGCGACAAACCGATAAAGGGTTTTTGCTCTTAGCCCTGAACTGTGATAGCTCCAGGGTACGCGGCTGCTATACGATGAGGAGCCTGGCAGCGTGCATCCCCTGGGCTCCTCCACACCAGCCAACACGCACAAGGCCAGGTCAGGCTTTTGTCACAGTCCTGGCCTTCTGGGCAGAGTTCTGCCCAGCACAACAGGGCTGGCTGGCGCACAGAGCACGCAGGACTGTAGTCAGCATTACACAGCCAGGAAAACGCGAGCACAGAAGTTGTTTCAGCTTACCATTTCACCCCTTGTGCCCTTTTCACCTCTTGGTCCCTGTAAGAAAGAGAAGCTGTTACGCCAGCACGCCTTGTATGCTTCTAGGGCTGAAATCAGCAAATTAATGTGTGTGAGTCGTACTGCTCCCATGAGAAGTCCAGCCTCAGCTGTGGAAGTATTTACAGCTCTGGGGCTTTCATTTTTCTGCATTTTTAGATAAGTAACTTATTTGAAAACAGCTTGTAATTCCTGCATTTGGAAAGCGGACTGTCTTCTTCAGATTGTAGATATGTTTTTTTCCCAGTAATATTAACCGTCAGTGTTCTCCCTGTCAATCAGCTGTGCTCTCTTCCATTTGATCCACTGTAGTGGGAAATACGCGTTTCACCATCTTAAGGGTCAAAAGCCTAACGTGGTACTCTCTGTCACTGAAGAAATTCATCAGTTACATACCTATTTTATCAGCCTGTTATAGTTCTCCTCTCACAGCCAGATTTTTCCCTCTCACTGTTTTTCTGTCTTCAGGGCATTTTTAGCTAGTTTTGCACTCACGCTGTTTCTGAAGATGGTAACAATCTTACAATCATTCTCTGGAAGAATGTTGGTTGCATCTTGATAGTAGCATTTCATATCACATACAAATAATCTTCAACTGTAATGCTTTCTGAATGATAAAGGCAAGCTATTACATTCAATATGAAGTCTGTTAAAAGCCTTCATACACATATACACAACTGTAAAGTTTTCCTCTTGAATGGCAGTGAAAGGAATGCAGCAAAGACTTAAAGTGCTGTCTTTTTCCCAACAGGTGTAAAGAACAATCTAATTATAGGAGGAACATTTTCCTTCTCCTTTCTTCTCCACTTAAAAATAAAAATATGAATATTTAAATCCTATATTCCTGTTATGTTGAGGATTATTATTTAAACTTTCAGACATTCTCATTTCCNCTTCTTTTTTTTTTTTTTTTTTTTTTTTTTTTGATTGGAAACTGGGGTGGTATAAAAAAAAACCAAACATCACTGTTTATCTTCCACTTGTGGGATGGGTGCTCTGGGCACTGTTGTGCCTGTGCAGAACACTGCTCTGTCCCTGGCACACGGAGAGCAACACAGGATGGAAACAGGGATGGGGACAGAGCTGCCCCACTGCAGGAAACCTAGGGAGCACCGACAGCCATCAGAAAGGGAAAGAAGATTTTTCTAGAAATGTTGCTTGAGGCTGAGTAAGAATATCCATGTGTGACACTTATGGTTCACACCTTGATTTGCCCACTGCCCACGTAGCCGTGTCCTCTGTATGCTATACTTAGGCAGAATGCCATTGCAATGATTTTTCTCATCATCCTGCTTGTACCAGGTGCTGAAACCACATATAGATTAGCTTGCCAGCATGGTATTAATACAAAGATTGTACTGCTACATGCTATTTGCAAATGGCAAAATAAGAAGATGGACAGCTGTAAAACAGATTATTAAAAATGAAGGTAGGTGAAATGACCCAACTATGCAAAAGAGAAGGGAAACTTACAGGCCTGCCTGTTGGGCCTGTAATGCCTTCTTGACCAACAGGACCAATATATCCCTGTAAATAAGCAGAGGAACTTATTAGTCGACCGTGTTTTCAAAATGAAGAAAATCCTCATTACACGTCCTGGTTTCATGTTGCTCGGCACTGAGTGCTGGCAAGTATCTGGAAGATAATGGCAATATTCCCTTTTTGAGTATCGAGTGCCCTTTGCTACATAATCAACAAGGTAATTATTTTAATAATTAGTAATAGTTATGCTTGGAAAGTCTATACACATTCATTTATGTGAGAGCAGATGCGCTAAATATAGTAGAAGCTTAAGTACTCTGACTACCAAAGGCCACATATTTATTGAGCTACAATCACTTATCTTGTGCTACATTACTGCCCACAATACTCTTGTAAGGCTGCCAGTAAGTACTGCTAAAACATTACTTCGCTGTTCTGTTTTACTTAGATCAAACTGCTCATTTTCAGTGTTTATGTTGTATTGGAATGTTTAGAAAAAGAAAAGAGCTATTAGAACAGACCACTAAATCTTTGCTCTGCATCTGGTTAACTGAACTGAGCAAGCTGTGATGTCAATGGCAGCAGTGAGAAAAGCATTTTCCAGAAAGATTTCCCATGCTGCAAACTTTCCACCTTCCTGTTTTTCCCTTGATGCGGTAAGCTGTATGTGCACTTCCAAAGATTAAAAAAGGCTTCCACATTTTTGGTAAGGAAGTAGAATATCATAAAGAAGGTGTCATGTAGAATGAGTTAATGCAGACTAGTAATCTTACGGATAAAAACAATTTTTTTTTTTTTTCTTAAAGACAACCTATTAATTGACAATGCCTGAGCATTACCCTCTCTTACTGTAGGCAAAGTTTGACCCTTTTTTGTTCCACTGCTGGACAGACGTATACAATCAGCATTGTTGCCAGTAAGAAGAAAGAGAGGCAAAGCAATGACAGCAATGAAGAGACTTGTGCAGACAAAGTTATACTGGGAGACTATAATTGTCAGCAGAGCTTACTTTTTTCCTTAAAGCTTGAGAGCCCAGCTCTGTGAATCTGCATCTACACTGTAACCAGACCAGTTTGGAAAAACAGGCAAAAGCTTCTAGTGGAGGCACAGTCAGAAAGAAAGGTTTGGCTAGAGGGTTCTGGCCTTTTTGTAAGAAAAAAAGAGGATTCACTAAGTTAAAAAAAGTGTGACACCTGCAAGCCATCCTGACAATCTCTTTTATGGAGCGAAACACTTACTATTTGCCCTCTTGGACCTTTTGGGCCCAGAATTCCAACTAAGCCAACATCCCCTGCAGGACCCTGAAAATACAAAGGAAAAATTTAGTCGAACATGAACATTAGCTATCAGCTTGTTTTAATCTCTTGTAACCAGTGGAAGTAAGATAATTCTAAGAGCAATAACAGTGAAAATACCAAACTCACTGACCCAGAACACCCATATTTGGGCATGGAGTACATAGTTCTGTCTACAATGTTCCAACAAGTTCAGATACATTCTGAACAAATTATTGTTAAAGCTGATAAAATCTATGCTTCTCTAATATTTTCTCTCTGTAAATAGCTTAAGATCTAAGAGAAAAGAACAAACACATACTTTGGGACCTGGGAATCCTTGAAACCCCGTCAAACCTTGATCTCCATCTTCGCCCTGTAATAAAAGCAGGCATCCTCACTTATTTCAAACTGGTAGCTAATGGAATAGTTGTTTGGGATCAACAGCTGTGAATACGTACAGTCTGTCCTTTCACTCCAGCATCTCCTTCTGGACCTTGGTCACCTTGTGATCCTGGATGGCCTCTTTTACCTTGTTTTCCTGGATGACCCAGAAGCCCTTTCGCACCCTTGAATAGGAAGAAAACGCGTCTTAACACGTTTCAGGTCATTTCCAGTATGGTACCTCACCACAAAAATGTTAAAGTGCATGAAATGAAATACAGAACAGGCAGGCTAGGAGTAAATTAAAAAAAAAAAAAAAAAAAAAAAGCAATCTTCTGAGCATGGCATAATATAGCTGTGGAACTCCTTGCTGTTAGAGTAAAATTTCACATCAGTTCACACAGAAACTAGGAAAGCTCATGCTAAATAAATCCTCTGAGGACTTTCAAATACATAGAAACCATGTCTAGCTCAGGAGATTACCAATCTGCAAGTAATTCATGTTGGGAATACACACTTTCCATGATCACTTTGCATTTATGCTCCTTCCTCAGTGTTTCCTTTTAGCTCTAACAAAGACATACTGGCCTGACTCAGTTCGTCTGCCCTTAACGCTTATTTTGCGCAACCTGGTAACCCTTCCCCTCCCCTCATCTACGCCCTGTCTGTTTCAGATTGTAAGCTTTCCTGAGCAGGAGCTACATCTTTATGGTTCATTGTCTAGACAACGGAGTGTAATCCGGTCTGGAAGCACTGACAATAAGCACTACAAATGGTGAATACATCTTATATGAAAATCTCCTTAAAAAGATAAGAGACAGTATTTTCCTCCCCAGTTTTAAGTTAAGGGTTTAAAAGGTGCTTACTGATGACATCACACAGAGCACTGCAAACCATCATTTTAAATGAAAAATCCTACTTTAAATGATGAAAATTATTTGTAATGTTTCCATTATTTGCTTTAACCATATAAATGGGTCTAGATAGTATTACCAGTAGAAGCTGAGGAGAAGAACAAAATCTGCAGTCTCAGCCTTCAAACAACTTTTGCTATCAGTTACTCTTATGGTTAACAGCAGCATGGCGGATCTACAGGCACTGCACAGTGTGAAGACTGAGAAATATCAGTAATGCTGCACTTCAACAACAAGATCCTGTGTGCATACCTTTAGTCCAGGTGCTCCCATGGGCCCTGGCATGCCTGGCAATCCCTTGGGGCCTCGAGCTCCAGGATAACCTGCCAGACCTGCTAAGCCTGGGTTTCCTTTATTGCCCTTCATGAATTGGAAATAATTGATTATAAGCAGAAAAGTCAAACATATGTGTTCACTGTATACTAGAACAGGCATGTAACATACAATTAGCTAAAGCTGCTTAATGTTTTCTGTATGCATGGACATATTGATAGTACATCAGAAGATATGGAAAAAACGATCAGCAGTATCATCTGGATTTCTGTTAATTCTTCAAAAAGAATTTTTAACTTTAACTGTGGGGTAGACCAAAGATTCTGAAGAGTCAAGTAATTGCAACTTAAAAATTTGCCAACTGTTAAGCAAAGCAAATGCTAAGCATGCCCTAGCCCATTGCAATGGGCTGACTTTACTTCCTAGTCAGGATATCAGGAGCAAAAGAGAAACAAAACAAAGAACTGCTCTGATTTCCAAGATGCCAACAGATTCCTTTTGTTTAAATGCCCTAACCTCAGAAAATTTATAATGCAGAATGCAAAAAGAGGGGCAATGTGGAAAGCAACTCACCTTAGGGCCAGGTTTTCCTGACAGCCCGGTCTTGCCAGGGTTCCCAGGAATGCCTTCTGGTCCAGGGTAGCCCACTGCTCCCTTCTGCCCTGCTGGTCCTGGTTTTCCCTTGAAACAAATTCAAATAAAATATAGCACCTCCACAGAACCAGATTTCAGTCACAGTATTTTCTAAACCCTACAGTGGCACAGGTGAATATTCACAGAGATGGCTCTGAGTTGGCATGTGTGGTTTAAGATGCTGTCGGCTTAACCTTAGGCTTGCTGTGTCGTGGGATCAGAGCAAATTCAGATGAAACCACAGGGCTGACCCCTCTGCATACAAGGCCTAGGAGATGGCTGAGTGTGTTGATTCTTAAACTGAAACAAGGAAACCTGCCAAGGTCATCGAGGTATCTCTGTACATAAAACTAAACATAACCCTTCCTTTTACTAAACACTCTATATGGTATGCTTGCAAATTTATGCTGTCTGAATTTGTGTGCATTAAAAACACACACAAACTTCTAATTAGACATTTGTGCTAATCGTTGCACTGAAAAGCCTCATTTCACATTTACCAAAAGAACAATATTTGTTTTCCTTTACAATCATTTCCTTTCAGACTGACACATATGATCTTATGGGGCTCGGACTTCTAGAATTATCTCTGTATGAATGCATTTCTTGGAAACTTAAAACATGTTAACTAGAATGTGGCTCATTGCAAAAAATACACTTCAGAACTATCTGACAGGATATAAGAGGTGTGTCATCTTAATCTCATATCTAACTTCTGATTGTTGAAGAATCTCACATTTGAGATGTACTTTGAGACTTCCTCTTAACTGGCTTCTCCTCACTTCTCCATTTTTCTTGCATTTCCCTTTTTTCCTACATCTGCAGAATGATGCTCTCTCTGCAGTCCCCCGGAGGGAAGAGCCAAGTATTTACAGAAGACACAGTCTGCTTGCCTTCAAAAGGCTATTCTTCCACTCTGCCCAGAAGGTACAAGCTGTGTGAAGCAGCTGCATTTCTCTGGTTACTGACAGTGTTTTGATGTGAGGTAGTGAAATATATTTACAATATGTGCTTGTGTGGTATTATTTATTAGGGGACCAAAATAGCCTTGATGCATTTTGTTCTTGGTTATGTTTACAGAACACCTACTGCTTCCTGCTCTTTCTTTTTCCCCAGGGAGAAAGCGATGCAAGCTAGCTTCTCTACAGTTATTCAAGAAAAAACATTAAAAATTTCATCTCAGGGCAAGTGAAAGAAGAAAACCTCAGGAGATCCATCACAGACATATGGATACAGCCTTCAGTAGGCTGCAGCTGTTGAAGGAGCTGATGGGAGCCAGGAGTGCGCAGTAGTACAGCTCTGTGCAACGTAACGTGATAACTTGCACATGGACTGTGAGCCACGTGAACAAATTATCTCATGAATTCAGAGGGAAGTACCTTGTTATAATAGCTGCCCATCACCTCCACGTGCTGAGTAACAGTGTAAGTCAGTATGATTTTATACTGTTTCAAAAATTACTCTTGCTTTCACAGGGGCTCCTTTACACTTTCTGGATAATGAGGAGCATAAGGCTTTCTGCTACCACTGCCATGACTCAGTTTTGTTTTTATTAATAATTATTTTATTTCATTTACAACCTGAAGATTATAAGACTAGGATTTTGTTACTTACAGGAAGTCCAGGTTTGCCTGCCTGACCCGTAGCTCCTTTCTTCCCTGTGGGTCCCTAGAAGTTACAAATACATGTGAACTGACAAGTGTTATAACCCCAGCTTCCTAAGAAGAGCTGAGAATCAATTTTCCCGCTAGTACAAATGTTCACATTGCCTGGCTTTGGACCAGATCATTTCAACTTCAGGAGACAGCAGAAAGTTTTTCAATAGCTTCATCTATTTTCACACCCCTGTAGGGATGCATGCTTTTACACTTTCAATACTTTTTAGAAATAGAAATCATTAACAACTGTCAACATTGACACACTGAATGTATGTGGAAGAGAGTACTACAAAACAGCAGAGTCACAAATAGGAACATTTTTTAATTGCAAATGGAGATGAAAGATAAAATTTACTTTAAACCACTCTTTTTTTGGCTTGATTTATCTAGGAATCTTTAGTCTAAGACAACTGAGTGATAGTAACAGAAGATCCAGTTAAGTATCGAGCCAAAAAAGTTCAGACTGAACTGTTCAAACAATCTGAGAACTCTGTTTTATAAACATATTCTTCATGGAATATAAATATCTAAAACATGTCACAAAATTTACAAAGTATTCATAAATTACAACATAGGCATGAATTTTATCCTAACTCTCAAAGACATATCCACTCAGACAGCAGAGACAGGAATAATACTTGTTAGCATTGATCAAGTAGAAAAGAGCTTCCAAGATCTTTTGGACTAATTGTAACAATGCTCTTAAAGCAAAAGCTATACTAAATTATTATGCAGCAGTATTACATAACATCAATAAAGTTCTAAGTGTATTTTTTTAAAAATAATATGAATATGATGAAACCAGCAAAATGTTCTATTCCTTAATGGTTTTTTTTTTTGTTGTTAATAAAGGCATACATAATGTGCACCAATCAAAAAAGGAACCTGTGTATTCAAAGAAGCTCATACAATTTTCATTAAATTTTCTGAATGTGTATAAAATAAACCCAGACGATTCAGCATTGCATTTTATGGGATTGGCTTTGTAATGGTTGTTATAGCAGCACCAGGCCTGCCAATGGAGCTAAAACTGTGTGGATGCTCCCACTATTAACGTTTTTGTGTAAATCTTTAGGCTCTTCTGGTTTGCTCCAGGTTGGCTATTGGCTCCACATATACAAATGGCAGCTTCAACCTGAAAGACATTCGCAACACAAAGAAAACTTTCCCCTAAGGGAAGGGCAGAGGAATGACTGATCCTGTGCTGTGTGTAGTTTGTCAAAGGCACGTGGTTAGAGTACATGCTGACAGTGTTTTCACATCACATTTCGTTTTTATTGCTCCCCATTCCCAATCAACTATAGATTCCTGTATTCACCTACCAGTATTTGTAACTTTAACAGTTGTCTATGGAACTTTTCAGATAAAATGTCTCATTGAAGTTTCAAGAGGAATTTGTATTGTAATGATATCGTATTATATATAAAATACTTTTTGGCAACTTTCAACACACACCACCAAGATTAATACTATTTTATTTGGTCTTTTATCTTTATCTTGACTTACTCTGTCATTTCCTCTACTATTCCATAGCAATTCCCTTATTTCCAGGTCTGAGTGAAAATTCAGTGCTGAGCAGTACCAGGAGGTTTCATTTACAAATCACACCGGTTCCATCCTGGGTGTTTTCCAGAGCTTGTCTCAATAAACTCCACTTAAGGGTATAACTGAATATCACTCAAATATTTCCAAAAGAGTAGCTTACAATAACTTATATTACCCCCAAGTAAAACTACTTATCTATCAAAGAACAAATATTTACTTTGATTATTATGCAGCTTTCCATTTTACATTTTTTATTGACCCTGCAAGGTCAATAAAACAAACAAACAAACAAATATGCCAAACACTGAATTTCAACCATACATAACAGAAAAACAAAACAAAATGATTTCCATGCTACTGTCAGTCATTTACAAAACTTTCCTACAAGCTTAATATTTGGAAAAAACAGCCCAACAGTTTCAAAAGAGAATGTGAGCATGAAAACGGATTCTTTCAGGGAAAGGCAAGATGGCACTAATAGATACTGGGATATCAATGCCAAGACACAACACAAGCATCTTAGATGAGTCAAACTGTGCCTGGAAGTGAAAGAACACTATGATCCCCGTTGGCTATGGTCAGCCGTAGAAGCAACCAACTGCAGGAGCTGCAGCGAGCACCGAGCGCTACACTGTCCCCACTGCAGACTGGGTGACTGAAATGTATTGCTGAGCCCTCGCTGAATGAGCCCTAACGGACTTGAAACAGTATGACAAGAACATCCAGTTAAGTAATTAGCAACAATTCAGTCTAAATCTACAAAAGAGCTTGCATCTAGATTTGACCTGTTTTGAAACCTAAATAACTTTAGTACAGAGGACTGCAGCAAGCACTGATGTTTCTTGCAACAGACTGCAGCAGATCTGTCTAGAGCATCATTCAAATCATAGTTGTAGAAAATTACACAAATTTAAGCAGGATTCAACTCAAGTGTGCTGGATAAAGTTGCCGAAGACTTAATAGCATGGGCAACATGAGAACAGGTGGTGGAGAGCCATAGCCTTCTTATGACACTAGAAAGGCAAATACTGTGCTACCTTTAAGAATATCAGTCAGAAATCATTCTTTACTCTCAAAACAAGTCTTACTTCAAAGTATCAAACCCCTACACTTCCTTCTTTTCCAAGGATAGCTAGTGAACAGTGAAAACAAATTCCAATTAAGTGCATTTTTTCTTCACTTTTTTCCTACTTACTTCTGAACCTCTTTCTCCTTTTGGTCCTTGCTCCCCCAATTCACCTGGCTCTCCCTTTGGAAAGAACATGTATTAAATAAATAAATAACATCATTTCAATGCAGATGAAAATGCAATTTCAACAACCAATAGAGAAACATCACAGTGCACTTACTGGAGGCCCCTGTTGTCCAGTGGGTCCTCTAAGCCCTGGAAGACCTACATGACCCTGGGAAGCAGAAAATATAACATATTGCAATTCAAATAACTCAGGGTATCATGTACATATTTCCTTCTAAAGTCTGTCTTGGGAGATGCTGAGTGGCCCCAGCTTCACTGACTTCACCCAGATAAAGTATACTCAGATCTCTTCAGACCAGACCTTAGAGGGCTTTTCTTCCTTAAACTCTCTACTCCAAACTCACTTAAGAGGGAAATATGTATTTCAAACATCTCTGCACTTCTGTGAGCATAGTAATAAATCAACCAACCAAATATAGTCCAAGCCTATCTGCACTGTCTGTGTAGGTTAAACAGGATATTCCATGTCAAGGACTGCCTCTTGTATTTCAAGAAACAAACAGGGTGAGTCACCACCCATTTGTATTTGCTGGAAGATTGCATACAATTAATGAATAACTATTAGGAATGAAGAATAATTTGGGTTGGAAGGGACCTCTTGAGATCATCTAGAGCAACTAAGCCTAAAATGAGCCCTCCCTGCTCTCCCAGCCTCTCCTCATATGAAAGATGGTCCAATCTGTTCTAAGAACTCATATCAGTGCAGTAAGGCACCAGCACAGCATCTTTGCACAAATGTGAGAGATTATACGTCTGCCATGTTACTCTGCATGTATGCACAGCACGCCATGCTCAAACACAAGGAATTAAGAAGCAGAAAGCATTACCTTGTAGCCCTCATCACCAGGTTCTCCTCTATCTCCACGTTCCCCACTAGGCCCCTGGAGAGAAAAACAAAAAGCACAATCTAACAGCCAAACTGAAATAGTGCTGCAGTGAAGTGGAAAAGAAAACTGGCTAACCAGACGGAATTAAGGATTCCAAACACTACAGTTAGCTTGCCTAAAGGAATAAATTTTTTTTTTTTTTTTTTTTTTTCCTAAACAGATTGCATTGCAATCAGACAGGAGACACTATCTAAAATACTTTCTAACTGAAGACCAGAAGCTAAAAGATATCTCATATGGGCACAAATGAAATAGAAGTGTTGACCTCAGCAGAAGTTCTGGTATCAGAATCAAGAATCTCCATGAACAACTAGACTTGGTTTTCAAGGCATGTGAGGAAAGCTCTTGACAACACAGGCTGAACACGGTTGTGTTCTGAAATGGCTTGCTATACTCAGAACCTGCTTTAATTCTCAAGTTCATCCTAATAAGGAGGTAATCTGAATCCCTCAGGCCACTTCTCAGAAATAAGAACTGAGAAGGTGCAGAGGGAATGGCATGATCTTTTGACCCACAGCTCTTACTGCTGCATTCAGACACCTTACTGCCTCTACTTCAGGGAAAGCCCCCTACTCCAATTGCACACAAAATGGGCTTTTCCCAGGAATTTTAACTCCCATTGAACAAATGGACCAAATCTCATTCAAAGGAAAAATGATGGGATAGGGAATCACGCAAACAAAAGTAAGAATGGCCAACACTTCCAAGACATCCAGCCACTCATTAGATGAAAGAAGGATGGCCTTTTTCTTCGTGAGTCTGAAGTAAAAGCACATAACAGAAACTAGGTCAGGCACAACTAACTGCAGTGTATGGTTACAGTTCAGAAATGAATAGATTAACCACATCTACTGCATATCCGCCAGTAGACACTATTATGCAACTGCTTCTATACTCTCCAAGGTTTCAACATGTTCATGGCAAGTTTCCTAAAGGGAATCTGCAAAGTGTAAAGGCCCTGCTTACAATGTTTGAGCTGACAGCTCAGATACAAGTGAAGTGGATGGAATCTCTTCTCATATATTTCTAAAATTAAGTTAAGAACCTGGTCCAGACTGGCTTCAGTTATGTTGGGGTCTCTCCCTGGTTTTTGGGGAGGTGAGGTATAAATATTAAGGTCAATCTGAAGAGCAGTAGGCCGTACAAGTATTACTTCTGGCACAAAGCTTTTAATAAGGTTTTGAGGTTGCACTTATTTTTTGGACATGTTCCTAGTTACTGCAGAGATAACTCACATACAAACTTAGTAAACAAACAGTTACAATATGCAACTCTCTCTCTAAATCAGCTAAATTAGCTTTGTAATGATAATGAAGTCAGTCAAAACATATTTCTGGTTTGAAAAGCAATTAGGTATAATTCAGTATAAATACAGAAGATAAAAATTCTGTTCCAGAATGTGCTGGTCTAAACATAGACTGACATTGCTAGTGTAATTAAACACAAGGCACATACTCTCAAAGCAGGAAAGAACACAACTGCATTTTTCAGAGAGGGTTTACCAGCTGAAGGACCATCATCTTACAGTTCTGTACAAGGAGGGTACTGGCTTCTTAGACACTGATATGAAGTTTCACAAAGAGCTTGCATTGTCTCTTGTCTTGAGCTACTAATATAATTTTTTTGAGAAACAAAGACCTACTGGTTCACCTATGGGCCCAGGTGGTCCAAGCACTGTATTGTCTTCGCCTGGGTAACCCTAAAATAAAGGTAGACATTAAAAACATTTACTTTAAGTTCAACATTGTCTATAATGCATACCTGTTCAAATTTTAATAATACACCAGAGAGCATACAGTATAGGTGCTACTAGTGAATTTGACGCTCATGGTTTTAGTACTGTGGAAGTGACAACTCGGTTTCAACTCACACTCTCATTTTAAGAAATAAGTATGGGATTAAAAAAACCTAAGTATTTACTCTGCTATCAAAGGTAGCTTTAAAAGCTTTAAAAAAAAAAAAAAAAAAAAAAGAAAAAAAGTATTTGAACACTGTCCATGCTCATAGAAATGGAGAAATAGGGTATTTGACAACAGCAAAAAAGAAAAATTTCTTCCACTGTCTTGAGAAATGTACTTTACACAGACAAAATGTCCAGAAAAATCCTGAACAGGATAATTCTTTTTT
>VXAV01002381.1:152574-165894 GCA_013399715.1 Alectura lathami | reverse complement strand
TTTTTTTTTTTTTTTTTTTTTTAATATGAAGCCATCACCATCTAAAGTAATAGACAAAAGAGTTACACATTCCAGATATTTACCAATGTATTTAATGCAAAGACACTCATATTTTCAATACAATTACAGGTGTCAAAAGCACATCAAACTGTATTTTCAGAAGTGATTAAGCAAGCTAGCTTTCTAGCTCCCAACAATTTAGTTTTCAGCTACTGTTTCTGAAAATTCTCTCAGAAGCTATTTACAAAATCTTCACTAATTGGCTATTAGCAGTATTCATTGCAAAACTGGCCCTAATATGAGAACATATTTCTCTGTCAGGTGCAGTGCTAAGCTAATCTTCATGAAGGGAATCCCTGTCCCTGCCTGGGGCCACACAGGCTTCACTTGGCATGCAAACTTGTTTGCAGGGCTTGGGGCTTAAAAGAACAACAGTGAATTTAACACTGAAATAGCAAAGTGGGGCAATATCCTGCCCCTAACATTTGACATTAAGCACAGAGCTTTGTTCATCATAGCTGGACTTCTAGCAAAATCCATGGGAGTACTCACAGGCTTAAAGTTAAGTGAATACTTAGCAGTTCCCACACTGATTATTTCTGTCAGCAGTGCTTACTGGGGGCAGTGGTGCTGTCTAATACAATAGAATATTTTTTGTTTGTTTGTTTAACAAAGCATATCTACTAATAAATACTGCAAATGGTGGCTTTTGCTGCATGCTGTTGAAAACAGTGAATATACAGTAGTATTTCCTTCTTTTGCGATTACTCAAACCATGAGAAAGAACAATCCTTCTTCATACCTTTTCTCCTTTGGGTCCTGGGGGCCCTGAAGGCCCTGGAGGACCATGGTGACCCTAATGAATGAAAGAAAACAAAAATTAGTTGCAACACATATAATTAAATAATTACTTCTAAACTTTCTTTCAGCTGCTTGTTACCATTATGTTTTTGCTGCTTACTAATAATGCTACACAGTGATGCGGCACAAAATGAATGGGCATGGGCAGAAACTTTATTGTGTGCACGAAAATCTATGTACACGGTGGGAAGCTACAGGTTCTGCCAGAGCCTGATGGAGGTGAGGGGAGCTGGGCTTGTTCTCACTCCAGAGCTGGGGCCACAGATGGAAGTTTCTGTTTGGAGCAGACGTGGCAGTCCGGTCTGTAAGAGGAGGACTCAGTCCACCTGTGATGATCATTGGTGAAAAGCAAACATTTTTCAGTGAAAGCACAGCATCCTGTCCTTCAACTAACCTCATTCAAACAGTGGTTCCGTTACCAAAAGGGAAACTGTCTGGCCAGACTGTCAGAAGAGGTGGTGGTGGTATGCTTAATTCTTTTTAGAGTGAAAAACTGTAGCAATTCTATAGGAACTTTATTAAAAAATAGAGTGTGATGCACTGAAAAAAAAAATGTTTCAAATCTGACAGAAAAAACTGCTAGTGAACTTACAAGAAGAGTCACCATTGCTTAAGGCTTACACTTCTGAGCAGACAACCAGGTATAATATAAATATTTGTATCTGACACAGAAGACATCTGTGTATTCTAGATACATATCCCACATGATATTTGAAATTATTTAGAGCACTGGAGTTGCACAGGGATGTGCGTGTACATGAATTCAGTCAAAAACTCACCCCATAACCTGGAATTCCTAACTCTCCTTCAGGTCCCATTTCTCCTAGATGTCCCTGATAAATGCAATAATCAGTGATAAAAGAAAATGAGCTCTCTTACAATGTTACAGGAACGTACACTTTATCAAGTTACCAGATACTGATATTTGAGAACCACAGATTACTTGCTTGTTACTTCCAGCTTAATTTGTTAAAGAACACTGAGCTTCCCCTTGTTCTGTGGAAATGAGGGTAAAAATTTTCAGTCCTAACCATATAATCCCAGTGCATAATTAAGATCAAATGGATCTGAGCTTTCAGAAGTGTGGAGGAACTCTGTTTACACATGCAAAGTATGCCAAGAAAAGCTGATGGTGGTCCTCATCTTAGAATGTAGAGTTCAAGTTCCTCTCCTGAAACTCTTGGCCATTGGATCGTTACTTCAGTTCTGAACTTCATGTGTCCAGGGACACAATGCTGCATTCTGTGTCCATAGAGCTGGACCCTGGAGCTGCAGTACGGCACATTTGCATGTTGGGTGCATTTGGTTTTGCACAGTACGGAGCACACATGGAGAGCTTATGATGAGGGGATTTCATAAAGTTAATGGAAATACACTTAAATCAGTTAACTGTGGACCAGATGCCCATTTAATAGCACTAGCAGTCCTCAAATGCTTTGTTTCAACCGTGACTAAGACTTACTTTATGTGATAGTGAAACCCATGATTTCTGTTCTTAGAACCAGAAAGGTTAAGAAACAGCAACATCAGCGCAGTAATATCTGGACTGTGGGGCATGTACTTCTTGCTAAACCACAAATACACAAGCTCTTAATTAAGCATGTTTTGTACAGACCAAGGGACCTCGAGTTCCTCTTGCACCTTTGGGACCAGTTTCTCCAGGCTGCCCAGGGTCACCAGCAGGTCCAATTTCTCCAGGAGGGCCAGGCTGCCCTTTTTCCCCCTGTTGGTGTTATTTTAATCAAAGTAATAAGAGATTGATACTACATTTCAAATGCAGTTTATCCCTAACCAAAGTGTGTAACAGCACTATTTAAGAGTATTAGATTTACATGTCATTTACTGTAGTTCTTAGAATGTCTGAACCCACAACTCTGCATAAGAAAAAAAAAAATCTGCTAATGCCTGCCTATTTTTTTGGTGTAGCTTAACTTTTTTTTGTTGTTTAGTTTAACGTTTTTGATAGCAGCAGAAACGTTCCAAGTTGCATATCCTGACCCAAATTTAAATTTCCTAAGATCTCAAATGCTATCAACTGCAGGACAATAAGGTTATAATTGTTATGTCTAACAAGAAAAAAAATCAGCATGAAGAGTGTCAGAAAACAGGGATATGCTTAGTTCATTTTGTCATTTGACTGCAGTATAAATCTATCAATGCATAAAATCTACTGATTATTCTGTAGTGTAAATTCAAACTTCAGACAAAAGGAAGGGAATCTAGGAAGATGAAAAATACTACCTTCTTTCCTAAACGGCCCCTCTGACCTGGATTTCCCGGAGTTCCTTCAAGACCCTGTACATTTATTAGGGGGAGAAAAAGAAATGATTGAGAAAGACCCAGGAAACGTTTAAACTGTGCTCCAATTGGATAACGAAGCAGGCTTTTGTAAAACAGAGAGGTGGGAGTAAAAACCTCGTAAACTGTTGCTATGAGCATGTTAGTGGGACTCTTTCAAGTTACAGCAGAAATAAATGGGCAAACATAAGGGATCACTTATCAAACCAGTGAAAATGGACTGGAAATGAAAACAAAACCACAATAAACCTTGTCCAGACAGAAAACATGACTTTAGGAATAAAGTTGCTGCAAGACAAATACTGGGTTTTGAGAAATGCAATGCACAGCTATTTCATTAACAAAACCTTGGGGCTGTCAAGTGTGAAGGGCAGGGCCCTGACACAACGTACTGCAGAAGAGAGACCTAGCTCAGGACGTGGTGGTGCCCACCACTGCCAGCCCTGTGGTGGCTGTGCAAGTGGGTGCGCTGCTTGCAGGTGAGGGGTGACACGGAGCTACAACCCCACTGCCCTCTGAGTCACTTCAAAAAACAACCCCTGCAAAGGGCTGGAAGTGTCCAGAGCTGGTTTCAAGTTATCCAGTAGCTCTGCGAAGGCAAGGAGGTAATTTAGCTTCAGTTTTGGGTAAGGTAAGATATGTATACAATATTTTTAGAGTTATTGTGGTGATGAGCCAGAAGAAATAAGAGTTGAAAGAGAATTGTGAAGCTCATTTGTTGCTTCACAGGCTTCTGTTTAAGGAAAGTGTAGTATTACTCTCATCCCCCCAAAAACACCAAGACAATTGATTATAGGACGTTGATTTCCTTGTTTAGACCAGGAAGTTGTGATCCGTCCACATCTCTATAACGAGGTCAAACCAAAACTGTGATCCGAACACTCCCAGATGTTGGGGAGGATGAGTGGGGAGGGAGGCAGCTCTGCAGCCACCTTTGGAATGCATGGAACAGAAATGTGAAAAATACCCCGCTAACCACATCCTCCCAAACATCGGATCACCAGACCCGAATGTCTCACTGAGGCACAGCAGCACTTTGTATGTTGTTTACTCTACACAAGTATAATTACATACAATGCAGATATGCTTGGACTGAGCTATTTTATGATAATTTTAATGTACAGAACATTCCAGCTTCTCCAGAACTGCCAATCCAAAAAAGAAAAAAAGTCAGGGTGATATTATAGTGTCAGAAACAAATTTTCCTGCAGCACACTAAGCTGTCAGCATACTGACAGTTGGAAGTGCATTTTCTTCCTTCATGACAGAGGGCTGTTCACTGTGAAAAACCCAGAACCAAAGCAAGTAGACTGTAACACCGAGGCTTTGAGGACAGTGCTCACAGCCGGTGACAGCTGGCCCTCCAAACTGGTGTTTACTGAGACTCCATCATCACATAAGAGCTACAGTGAAGGCAGCCAGAGGACTGTGAATGAGAACATGCCAATTTTTGGTGAGGGAATCTGATGTCTGCCTTGAGGCTATGGAAACTGTGCTCTAAAAGATTAGTTTACATTAAGAAGTTGCATAAAACTTCAGCAAAGTAGATTATATGGATGTATTTTAGATGCTGGGCATGATGCCAGAACAAATAAGCTAACTGATCTTACAGTGTTGACTGTGGATCCCAGTGCTCATCTGCTGTTTGACCTGTGCATGCATGCTGCCATTCCTCTCTACCTGAAATGTCTGGAAATTGGTGATCTTGTGGTATGTTTACTTAACTCCTTTCACACAGGCACCAAAATACAGTTAATTGAAGAATAAATATTTAAGAATAAAATGTAATCATGAAATTCTTCCTTTCTTCCTTCCTTCTTTGTCCTTGCTTTTAGAGTATATGCCTCATTAACAGGGCCACTGACAAGGTAAGAGAAGGCTCACCAAAGCCATGACCTCACACCACTGCACAGAATTATCAGCTAATGTCAGGCTGCCTGGCATGACAGTCCCTCACCTCCAGAAGTCAGTTCCAGCATGGGTTGGACAGCATCTATAACAATGTCTTTACACCACCCTGGCAGCTGTATAGAAAGACCACTGCTAGGAAAGGCAGACCATCCTCCCACAGCAACCAATCGCGAATCAGCAGCAGGTGGTGTTTGGATTGTGTGCTATCTACTACCATGTGATACTGGTTTTAAGTCACTTTTGACCTGCCTTGTGTTTCCTGACAGAGAAGGCCCTACAATCCACACCAACTCGTGAAGAAGTCCTGTGCTGTTGGTGTCTGTGCTGCAATCATTTTGTGAATAAAGACACCTCAATGTTAAAAGATATCACTTTTCTGAAAATGTTATTTTTAGACAGTGCTTTTGTTATTAAGGTATTTGGTGAGAATATTAGCACAAAATCTTCAATTGGAGCCAACTCTCTTGTGCTCTAACTTCTAGAACTTCATTATTTACAAGCTGCTCAGAATGCCAGTTCTCTACCCTGAGGAACTTTAAACTAAAAACTAAATTGTTTATAGAGACTAACAACAGAAGGTCATTGGAGAGGAGAGACTTGAAGAGACTCCAGGCCATGTGCTGTATGTGTCTTGGTGACAAGTGTGTGGAATTATGGTCTGCTAAGAGGTCCCAGATTTAAGATGGGGAAAACACTTGTCTAACAGCCATGAAACACTGAGCCACATAGAAAGGGAAGACGAGCTAGTTTAAAGATGGTAATCTCTAAATGCAATCAGAAAACAGAAAATAAAAGTAAGAAAAATTAAAAAGAAAACTACAAAAGGCAAATGAACAAAAAGTCCACTTAAACCTGAAAACACTTACGGGAACACCCATTATGCCAGGTTCACCAGGGGGTCCAGCAATTCCTGGTATTCCCATCTCTCCTTTTTCACCAGTTTCTCCATGAAGTCCCTGTTCTCCAGGGTCTCCCTAAAGCAAAGCAAAAGATTAATCAAGTAACTGCTCCCAAATTCCTTATTCTTGAGAAATGAGAATTCTGAATCTTCAAGTTTGACCAAAAACCCAAACAAACAATAAAAGAAAACAAAACAAAACAAATCTACCATACTAAAACGTTCCAGTCAAGGCTCCAAGCTAGGGTAAAGCCCTTTCTATCTCATTCATATGCTCATTCTACAGCCAGATCCTGCCTCATCCATCTCCAGCTACCTTGAGGGTGTAACATCCCCTGCCCCTGCACCTGCCCCAGCATAGCACAGATCCAATGCAGGGCATGGAGCAGCCTTGGGCTCGCTCTGTCCAGCATGATGTTCACAAGGGAAATAAGCTATACTCAGTTCTTCAGTTTGCATTTCTCTGTCAAGCCATTCAGTTTTGCAGAGTAGGTCTGTGCCTGAACGGCACAGCAAAGCCTATAATACAGAGGATGTTCCATAGTAAAACTAAGTGCGCTCAACTGGGTTCCATTGAGCTTGTGAACCAGAGAGGGAGAAAAAAGGATGTTTGGGTCTAAATTAATGACTGTTTCACATTTGCTATAAAAAGTGAACGTACCTTTGGGCCATCTTTCCCTTGAACACCATCTTCTCCTGGAGGTCCTGGTTCACCCTTACAGAAAGGAAGGGTTGAAAAGACAGTTACTGCCTCTAACTGAACTTCCCTACAGTTCTTCCTGCCTTGGAAAAACTCAGACTGGTTTTACACATGCTTATTATCTTTTTGGACTTCCTGAACCTTGGACAATTTTTATGCTGCTGTGATAGCTTATTTTGTCTTCATTTTTCACTGATTTACTGTGACAATCACTGCTCTGTGAACCTGGAGCACCAAAAAAACGTAAAAGACAATCAGCATTAGAAAAATAAAGAAACACTATGCCTGTGTAACAATGAGTATCTGGACAACAGCGCTGAGATTGCTTAGTTTCAGAGTACCAAACATGTAATTGCAGTAACCTCAAAAATACACCTATTCTGTCCTAAAATTTCCATGCTTATGTGGATAACTACTATATTGATAGTTCAGTGACTCAGTTTAGGGTCATGAAAAACCTCATTTACCACCAGTAACCACACCACGACATTTTAGAGTATTTGCCTTTCTCAGAGCCTGATCTTCAAAGACAACGGCACCTTGCAGCTTCTGATGCGGACAATAAAACAGCAAATACGAGCTGCGCTCTACTAATAGCGTGGTATTTCAGGCATATAGGTATGGTAAGTATGGAACCTCCACCGTGGACTAGTATGAGGAATTACTCTTCTCCAACAACAGGCATAACTGTGGAATGCAGCTTGCTGGAGAATTTGGACAGGAGGAAAAGATGATAGCAAGGAGCTAATGGAACGGGAGAGTAGCAGGTGAGGCTTAAGTTTAAAAGGATATGGTTTACACTTTTTTTTTTTTTTAATTTAAACAAGTTTTCTAGATAAAATCTGTCTCTGGCACTTGTAAAGCTTTTTTTATCCTTCAGAGGTAGGCAACTATTTGGGTCACATGAAAGATGTACAACATGAAGAACAACTAAGCAGATGCACAAGTGTTTGGTAAAATCACGCGCTGAATGAGCTATCCACAGCATCAGAAGAAAAATCAGCTGAATGAGATGGTGGTACAGAGAAATACCCTGCTCTGCTGGGATGATGAAGTTCCGTTATTTAACCTAGCCTCTAGACAGCATTATTTTGTGCTGTCATCTTAACAGCTGGGCTAGACACCCTTGGATTTGGATTCCTGCTTGAAACACTCATTCATGGCTGTCAGTGACATGAGACACTTAGAAATATTTCAGCAGTGTGATCTTTACTCTTTTTAACTTGCCACAGTATTGCAAATGTTCTTTTAAAAGATATCTGAAAAAAACTTATTGAACTCTTCTATTAAATTAAGGTTTTCTGGCATATTCGCCACATACTTTCCTTTCTGAAAAGGAAGATTCACACCCATAGCTCACCCTTAAGCCTTGGTCACCTGGTTCTCCAGCCTTCCCAGCAGGCCCAATGTCTCCCTGCAGTATCACAAGAAAATTAAGTCAGTGGATGGCAAGGGACAATATTTCTGACAGTGGTGAGGTTTATAGATGATGTAGTTGTTGTGACAATACTTCACAATGGCTCACATCCTTTATCACCATCTACTCGGCTAATGAGTCAGATCACCCTGATGTGCTTTTATGGAAACTGGAAAACTTAAATAGCCCAAAAGAATAATTTCAGCATTTACCTTTATGCCTGGTTCTCCCTGCAGGCCAGATTCTCCTTCAGGGCCAGGAGGTCCCTGCATGGTACAAGAGCTACTCGTTACACATGGTCAACGACAGTAATTTTGCAACCACCAAAAAGCGCAGCCAAAATACAAGCAAAAATATGACACGAGACACCTGGAAAGCTGCATGTATGCAAAACAAAAATAAGAAAACACAGTTTGTTCTTACTAGAGACTGACAGAAGGAGAGTACAGAGGAGTTCAGAACTGCACCATGGATGAGGAATATGTTGAAGAATCAGCAGTACCACTAAGCTTGTACCTTTCATTATAAATTACTAGCAAGCTGAGCAATAATCTACCTTTTGCAAAACCCACTGACAACTCTGTCACTGTTTAGGCTTAGAGCCAAGTAGATATCGTCTTTGGAAAACAAATATACAGGCCTTCAGATTCCTTCTTGTACAATTTACATTTAAACTTTTTATTTTTAACAGGTAGTCATAAGACTGAGTTCTGGGTGACTGATGAGTGCATTTGAATAAACCAGATCCCTTTTGTTCTAAGCTCATCCCTCAGCTACTTTATTGCAAACTGGCTAATACATTGTAATATTTCTTTCAAAGAGATATTAAAAATAAAGCAAATATAGAAGCAGAAGTTAGCAAGAAGACTGCCTGCAGCTGCTTTTCTTCACCTACCATTTGCAAGGACATATGATTAGTACTGTTTCAGTTGCCAACTCACAGTCTTGGATAAGCTAACTGCAAGGAGAATGTTTCTTCTTCCTCCTCCACAATTGTTTGCTATAGATGTCATGAATGCATTCATGACAACAGCTCACAACAGAAAGAGGTACTTATGTTAGAAAAGCTTTAACAGATACTCTCAGCAGCTCATGGTATTTAACTCAGCTAAAGGTAATCCAAAAAATGACTTCTGAGCAGGTTGTCCAGACATATTCTGTTGCTTGAGTGTTTCTAATTAGTATATAGATGATTAAAAACTCACCTCAAAACCCATTTCTCCAGTAGTGCCAGCATCCCCTGGTTGTCCTCTTGGACCCTGGCATTTAACAAAATTTTGAATGCATTATTCAATTAACATTACATTATAACGTACAGCCTTGACTTTGCCTCTTCAAAACTCTACCAACTGGCATAAAGTGTATTTCACTGTCTTTCCTCCTGAATCCCACTGTCTACGTAAGCACCACGACTGCATACAGTACTGAAGACCTCGCTGCCTGTCTTGACACAATGAAAGAACAGATTTCTAAGAATAACACAGATGTTTCTTCTTTTAGACCAAAAGTAAAATATTATCTAAACTAAGCTCTCCTCTTGATTAACTGAGACTTTGTTTAATTAAGGATTGTTAGACTGTCTGGTTTGTTTCGTGGAAAAGCCTACAGTCTGGTACAGAATTAACTGAAAGCAACTACTGTGTGTTTAAATATGGATTTAGCAATGTTCATCCAGAACAATCACTGAGGTGTAATGGAGTAAAGGCTGGAGCCTTTTTGATAGTATCAGTCACTGTGTTATGAGCATTTTCTTATAAGGCGCACTGTAAGTAATAAATTGTTTGCAGTAACACACCTACAGATCTCTTCTAAAGCAACATGCTCAATCTCTGTGCACACAAGATTGTCCATCTTTGCTCACAGAATGGATTTGTGTGCCTGGGGAGCAGAGTTTGCTTGTAAGAGGTTACAGCTCATTCTACAGCCACTACGAATCTATGTCAACACAAATCATCCCCCGAGATGTATCCAGTCTGAACTTTGAGGAAGTTCATATCCATTTACCTCTTTTGGACTCATTTGTGCTTATGGAATTTCTACATTCAAAACATTTCTTGCTCTATTAATCTCATGTAAAGTAAAGATGCTGCTACTTGTATTTGTGATAGAAGCCTTTTAAGCAAATATTTACTCTTTTTTTCTTTCACCTCCTCCTTGCAGACTACACATATGGTTTTGCTCCTCCTGATGACTTGGCAGTGATAACACAAGTCTGTTCTTCCCTTGCAGCACCAATGTAAACTGCATACGAATGAGAAGACTTGTGCAGATGTATATATTTTACCCTATTTCTTCATTTAAGTGTGAAAAACAACTGAAACTGCAGTTAATTTCCTCTTAAGCATTCACGTGGGCTACACTAAGTCCATTGATTTTGGTTTGCAGCAACTCCATTGCATTCCACAGTGCAAGTGTCACAAAGCTTAAGTTTGATTCAGGAGTCAAGTAGAAATATTCCCATAGAGTATTCCCAATAATCTCTACTGGACTGGTAAACACATCTTTCCCCCGTTACTTACAGGGAAATTCAGAAACCAAACACAGAGCAATATAGGGATTCCGTTCAACCATTAACAACAGATGATTTGCAAACAAGAATTTTACTGAATTGTCTGAGAAATAGGTAAAGTTAATGTGCAATTTCAATTAAATCTGTTGCTACAAATAGTTGTAACTACATATGTTTCTCTGCTTCTCTATGAATAATTTGCATTTTTTTGCTCCATGCTGAACTAGTGTCAGGGAAGAGAGAACACCTGTCAGCAGCTGGCTACCATGTAGTGACCAGTTGATGGAAGATGAAATCAAGCTGTTTGCAAAAGCAGTTAAAAAAGAGCCATGCATTCCATTTTGTAATGTCTTGTATCATTTTCACAGTTTCTTCACAGCTCCACAGACCATTTTCCAAAGACATTTTTCTCTTCCAGCACTTGAAAGAAAAATCCTGTTCACAGGATTAACTTTTCTTAATTCTGACACTACATGTATAGATTCTACAAGGATGAGCACAACATAAAAGCAGGTTGCTCAGGAGTAGACCTCTTACATTAGATATGGCTGATAATCATTCTATGTTTGTAAAAACTCAGGTTTGACCAGAAAGTAGCAGGAATTGATGTATAAGCCTTGCATTATAAGGCTCTCTGATATCACAACATTAAGATTAGGTAAAATAGATCAGACAATATGAAAGAAAAAGTAACAGGAATCCAATAACACACATTAGAAAAAAACATTTTGTGATGACACATTTTGCCGCTCCTACAGGTTGGCAACTGAAGTAAGCAGGCAATTATAATCAAAAGAAAATTTACTAAAATAAAACCTATTGACTGCTGGAATTTTTCCACTCCTGCAAGCGCAATGGCTTTCTGTAAGCATCTGTCAGCCTAAGGATTAGTAGAAACCATGTTTAATAATGTTAGAAATGATAATAATTAGGAGAAATAATTTGGTTTATATCAACAGATTTATATTAGCTGTATGTCATTTGCTGTACAAAACATTTCAGAAGCAACAAAACCACACAATTTTTTCACAACTTTTAGATTTTGGCACTACAAAATGGCAGCCTTCTCCCAAGTCCCCCTTGTAGGAAAGCATACGCTCTTTTGACGTATTTATATAATCTGACTGATCCCCAGAGACGGTGACGCAATTGTAGCTCTATCATGGCTACACATTTCAGTACTTTGTATGTATTTGCTGCAGATCCTGCACGATCGTCTGTTACAACATCAGCCACATAAAAGCGAGTGCGGCTTTGAAATAATAATAATCAGAACAAGACTCCACTCAGCAGAGAATGTCTGAGGTTTATTAGAACAGTCTATTTTTCACTGAAACTTTAACCTGCCAAATAGATGTGGTCCTGAGTTCCTGAATAACAATCCTAAAATGCATGAGAAAAGTGCTACCAATCTGTACTGGCACATACATTTACACAACCTGTAACATAGATGTCTGCCTCAATTCAGAGTAAAGCCACCTAGCACTGCAATCCAGATTCTGCCACGCTCTCCTGTGTTGTGCATGCCTCACTGCAGTGCTTCCCAACACGATTAACAGGCCTCCTTACGGACAAGTTACGCTAAGCAAGGGAGGCAGACTCTAGCCCTGCAGTTTTAGAACAATTACCTCACACTTCCTACCCAGGCACTGCTGACAACACCAAATCTTGGTAAAACAGAGCTTGAGTTACTAGAGAATTCAGTACAATGTGTGGAGAAAGTTTTAAGCAGGCGTAAGGATCAACTTACTGGCTCTCCCATTGGTCCTCTGTCTCCTGTGGTTCCAGGAGGCCCAGGCAAACCCTCAAAGATTAAAATAAAATGAATAATAATAATAATAAAAAAGCTGGAAACAAGTTGTTTCATTTTCTGTGAAAAGCCAGTTCCCTCTCTTATTTCTCCTCACTCAATAACTTGCTCAGAAATACCCAAGAAATCTGTGTAGCCCTATTTTCTGGACAACATGCATCACCACATCTCTAGCTTTTGCGGCAGGTAAGAAGCTCCGAGCAAAACCCTCCTCAGTTTCTTTTACATAGGGATGGATCTTGGCTGACCATTTTCCAGACCCTCACTGTTCTCCTTAGCCTCATGTGCTGCTTCTGTGTGCAAAGTGGGCACAATGTTATGAGCATGCTGTCCTACAAACTGTATTTAAGGTGATCAGCGAGGCAACATGCTCCTAAATCTGACCAGAAGAGGCAAGAGAAGTGCAGTGGTAAGTAGTATTCTGAGTCTCAATTTCAGCACAAAATCAATACCATTACTGCTTTGCTTCTGCTTTTTTGCTTCCTTTCTTCTTGAAAATCCACCACCATTTGGACTGATAACCTTCTTTGAAAGATAGCCTCATATAGAGCTTCTTAGATTTTCATTGAAAAAAAAGTCCTAAAACAGGAGCTTTCTCCTATACCTGTGATGTAAGTTCTTTTAATTTTACTAAATTTATCCCAACATTGATAGTACATATCTAGTTTAAAAATCTGACAAATAATAATTTTCTGTCAAAATGCCTTAAAACTACAATAAAATTACTAGCAAAGCAACTTGTAGCACCTCCTATACCACATGCAGCTGTCATTCTGCTGATACATTGCTATCATACTGTACTCCGTGGACCACCACCCATGGAAACACTGGTCTAGTAACAGACTACCACATTCACACTTACTCTCGCTTCTGCATCTGATTCTTTGTACAAAAAAAGAATGCAAACCCTTGTTAT
>VXAV01002381.1:123586-142813 GCA_013399715.1 Alectura lathami | reverse complement strand
TACAGCTTTTTTTTTTTTTTTTTTTTTTTTTTCTTGAACTACTGGCTACTCTGGAAATCTCACAGTTTATATATACTGCAATGAACCACTGAGACAGCTACCTTTGAGGCTAACAAATAAGCTTCTGGAAGGGCTGCTAGAGTAACATATCATGTGTCTGAACTTGTGCATTATGTTTCAGTCTAAGATGTCTCTTGGCAGTTGTCAAAGATTTGCCCTGGTGATACCGGCACTAACGCAATGCTTGGAGGTCACTGGCAGGATGAGGGACTTCGTGACGAACTCTGAGAACAAGAGCTACCACAGCTGTCAGCATGACTCATGGCCAACAGCAGACCTTGATGCCAGGCAGAAATCTGCAAGACAAAGAATTACCCTGTACTCTGGCTCATCAAGATGAGGGCTGTGGAGCTACAGTTTCAAAAGGCTGAAGACTAATCACATAGATTTCCAGAAAGGGAAGATAAGGTAATCAGAGTCAAGATGCAACTCAGACCTTTTCCCCCTCCACAGAGGGTCCAAAGCACCCACCCAATGCCAGCTGCACAAAGGGCTGAGGCTGCTGATCACAAAGATGGGTAGCTGTGCCTTGTACCAGCAGTGATGCTTTTACTATAAAGCCCCTTTTTCAGTTCAGAAGTATTGTCTTTCTGAATAAGTTGCTCTGGTGTGAAAGAGAAGGAATGATGAGGAAGCAGTGACTATGAACATGCTGTTGTGTTACCCAGCACAACAGGCTCACCTCACAACACCTTCCAGAGCAAGGACAAACGTTGGCTTTTAAGAAGAAAGTTTCCTACACACTGTTCCTCAAAGTTATTAAGAAAATTTACAGTAGAAACACCAAAAGAAAGTGGAACTTTGGTAATACAAAAGAAGAAAAAGAAACTGTGTGAGTGGAAGTGGGTACATATGGAAAGCAAAACACTACTTGAGATGACAAGAACTGAAGCCAAAGAAATGGCAAAGGCAATAAGGACTTCAAGAGGGACTAAGGAGAAAGATCATGGGAGATTAGCTAAACCCTCATTCACCTCCCCTTCCAAAGAGAAGAGAGCAAGCAAAACAGAGGCAAGGGAGAAAAAAGTTTAGTTAGGAATATTATTATAGTTTTTAAAACAATTAGTAACATACACTGAAGAGAAAGTGCAATCAGAAAGCAAACATTTTGTTCCATTAATGTATTAGCCATAAGATGGTATTTTCCTTATGTACTTTATCTAAAAGATCATGTGGCTTCTTAAATCTCAGTTTTGGATTAGTTTATTATAGAGACTAGCCACTGAGACTGGATTGAGGTTTGCACCCTCTCTCCATCTTACATAAGAGGATGAATACACTCCAAAGTATGCTTGTCAAATCAGTGTCTTTCAGTATCCCTTCAACCCTTTGGGGACCAGTGGTGGATTTTGAAAACCAAATTGAATGCATTAGGCAACAGAAAAGGAAAAAAAACATCGTAATCTTAAACCTTATTAATCAAGTCATAAACTTTCATTTGCGAGGATTTATGTTTTTAAAACTCTACAGTGACAATAACAGCATTTTAGAAACCTTCTTGACAGAAGCATTTTTGTGGGAAGTGAATCAGAGACCAGATTTCACAAGTAACACATGCCTAAGACAGCCCAAACATCTTGCCAGCACATATGCTCCATGTTAGAAACTGGACTGCAGCTGAATAATTGAATACATGCTGTGCACTTTATGCAAACCCAACTTTGGAGTATTCCATTGAAAAGCTGGTTCCAAAAGTTCCTGTGCAAGTAGTTGCCTGTCCAGTTGTATGCTAACATATTCTTAAGTGAAAACGTTTCAATCCAATGCTATTTCCTTACGAATTCAGTGTTTTCAAACATCTTTATTCAACATTCTTTAATGAGATCTCAGAAGTAAGTTTAAAGTATCTTGCAACATTAATTTTCTTTGAATTTTTGGGTGTATTTTCAATTCATTTTCATTAAAAAATTTGTCCTAAACCTGTGCATTCTATTTCTCTCCAGATCCAGCATTCAGCACAGTCATCATCTCTGGCTGCTCATTTCCATTCTCACTTAGGCATTTCTTAAGGGCCCATCAGCTTCGCACATGAAGGACTTCATACACTTTGGCACATACTAAAAAAAAAAAAAAAAAACAACAAGTGAGCAAACATTAAGGATTGCTTTTTAACATATTAAAATTTATTTGATGATCCTTGAAGATTCACATCAACTACCTTTGTTAAAAAGGCAACCAAGAGCAAGGGAGGGGAGGAAGAAGAGTGGATGCTCTAGCAGCTAGGTTCCGTTATTTCATACCTCGCTGATACACAGAATATTTCTACAACTCATTTTATAATAAAAAAAAGAAACGAAAATGAAAAAGTTTTAAGAAATAATATTACACTAGGCTCAGTTTTGCTGACAAGATGTAATGGTACTCAAACGTTTTCAAAAGCAATTTATCTGGGCCCTAGCACCATAGGCACTAATTCTGGATCTATATGGGCACCAGATGTAGCACAGATTAGGCCTGGACACAAATTAGGAAGAAAGCATGATGAAGTGTTTATGCTGGCTGCTATTTAGGCTTCATATCAACTGCAGTAGAAAAAAAAAAATGCAGCTGATCTGTTAGGAAGGAGGTGTCATGTACAGCTAATACCTGCTCATAATTCCAGGCAATAGTTACACAGAAGGACATGGGATGGAATTTGGCAGGGAGAACTGCAAGGCAGCACATTTAGGTAGTAATTAACTAAAAACCCACCTAATGTGGAAGAATGGGGAAAGATTTAAAAAAAAAAAAAAAAAAAAAGGATTGTAGACCATGGATCACAAACTGAACTACTGCAAAACCTGAGGTATATACACAAAAATATGGCCTGTGCTAAGCAGTCTGAACAGTTTGGGCAGTAAGGTGGAGTCAAAGGTGCACAGATGAATTGGAAGCAGGCCACAGGAGAATCAGAAGGTGAACAAAATTAACAAGAAAACATAAAAGGCTGAGTGAGTTGGGGCAGCTTAGCCTGAAAAGGAGAGAATGAAGGAGGGAGACAGTAACAGCTATCATTTGTAAAATACTGTTTTTCAAGCAGAAGGGGATCAAATTACACAATTGAAGGAATGTCAAAATAAAGAAAGAGAAGCCCTGGGCTGCCTGAAGGTCATGGAGCCTTTGTCCTTGGAGATTTTTAGTAACTGGTTAGCCAAATATTTGTCAGGAGTGATACAAAGATAACGGATTCTGCCTAGGCACGTGGACTACGTGTCACCTTGAGGTCACCGTGAGCTCTGTGATTTTATGGAGGGCAGACAGAACAAGCCTGCAAAATGCATCTCAGGCTAAGTGCAGCATTTCAGATCACTTCACTGGAAAAGGATTGCTCATTCATTTCCTTGAACATGCTTTGGACAATGCCTACAACTACCTGTAATGTTCACTCAACCTATTGTGAAAGGAAATACAGCCAGAATTAACTCTGGGAAATATTTTAAATGGCAAATTTCTTTAAACAGTATGATTCTGACAGACCACAAAAGGTATACCTGACATCCTACAGTTCAAAGAAAAGAAAATTTCATTGTAATGTTACTGCAAGAAATTACTCATTTGTTCTCAAAGGAGCACAGAATTAAAAACAAAACCAGAAAGAAAATTCAAGCTTACTGCTTCACCAGTTTTTCCAATGTTTCCTTGGTCTCCTTGTTCTCCCTGTTAAATGAAGAAAACAGATGAGGTAGTTCATTAGAACAGTAATTCCTTTCATATGTGTGTATTCAAGTTCTCTGTTTTCCTAAAAGGACTCTTTATTTTCTATGTTACAGCCAATTATGACTTCAAAAACCAAAATTAAGCAACCAGGTAAAAGAATAATAATAAAAAAATTAAATAGATGTGGTCAATGGCTAATTTTAGTTTTGTAAAAAGATGTATGCTTTGTCCTAAAATGTTTATAAATTACCCACAAAAATGAAAGCTATTTATTAAGGGCTCACCAAATATGTTAAGTCAGCAAATGCTATAAATGAATAATGTCATTTTCTTTGAAATCTTCTTCTTATGAAGTATATTTGTCTTTATCATCTAATAATTTCTACAGAATTAAAATGTTACCTGTGTTCTCTATTGATATCTTAAACTTTATTACAAAATATTCTATTAGCAAAAGTGACATTTGAATGCTTTTCTTCAACAAATGCTTTTCTTCCAGAAATCTTGTACTTGAAATTAGAAGGGTTAGGGGAATGAGTTCTGTTCCCCCTCATAGTACAAGTCATTCATAATGCAGCATTTACCAGTGGAAGGTGGGTGTATATGTGCTCTAACTATGTGCTTTGACTGTAATCCCAGCCTCCTGAGAACAGTGGTTTGGGAACTGTTTGCTCAAACTGCAACAGAACCACTGAAGTTCTGCTACCAAAACCTCCTTTCTCAAACTGCAGCACTCTTCCCCTCTCTGCCTCCCCAGATCCTCCCAGCACAAGAGCTGCCCTTGGTGCCCCGTTGCCCCAGGCCCAGTAACCCTCACGCTCTCAGGCAGCTAGGCCTCCGTTATGCAGATTACACCTTTGTCACACATCTCCTAGACCTGAGTAATTTTTTTCTCTTCCAGAATGAGATCTTGCAAGAAAGCAGAACCACCAGTATGATGCATTTATTTTATATGGAAACATGTGCAGCTCTCATCCTCTCACTTAAAGAGCACAGTGTACAGGGATGTGCATGTGTACACAGTTGCTTTTATGTACGAAATGTCTGGAGTATCAGCGTTTACCTTTAAACCTTCTGGTCCAGGATCACCTACATAACCCTTCTGTCCTGGTCTTCCCTAAAATAAATAGAATGAAATTGTATTTTAACTTCACACTAATTGCTGTGCTTATCAAAATACATATATCCAAAACGTACAGTTTGGTAGTATTTAATATCTGCATCTGAATCCAGTGTATTTATAAACCTAAGTCTGAAAATACTGTTATTACAGCCCATACTAGCACAGAAAGCAGAATCTGTATTAATTCCTGAAGCAGATAATACTGAGAAAAACAGTCACAATCCAAGAATCAAACATTTCAAAATGGTTTTAAAGTTACATATAAGGAAACAAAGAAAAGGCCAAGACTTGTTCTATCCTGGCTCATTTCAGCAGAACGGGGAGTCACATCACACTAACAGAATTTCATCTTTAGACTTTAGGGACTGGTGTCATAACTGTTCTTCCTCAGTTAGACAAAATCAGTTCAGATATCTTCTCCTGTGTTTACCAAATTCATTATTCTAAACCTCATCTCCCTCCACTAGCATTTTGCTGCTAACAGATTTGTTAGTATGATACTCAGTTAATGACATATTGTTACCTGGAAGAAAGACTACATTGAGCAGAGCAGAAGGCCACGAAGTAAAGAGATCTTTGAAGCATTTTATAAAATACAACTCTCCCTTTGTAATCACTGGCACACACTCACAAAGGCATAAAAACTAGAACACTTTTCTCCTGAATTTTTAATTAGATGCTTATAACTTATGTCTCACTTTTAAGAGGCTATTTTTCCTTCAGGTATTCTTTACCTCCTATACAATTTAAGCCATGACCTATACATTTAGTTATTTGAATAGCACAGCCTTGCCCAGACTAACTTCCCCCATCTGCCTTGAGAAAAAGATATTGCTCCAAAAGCAAAGGTCCAGTGGGCTAGAGCTGGATCTTGAGCAAGTTGGTAATGAGATCGATGAGGTCTCACAATTGGAGAAGGAAAATTAATTCAACATTTTAATGTTTCAGTATCAAGAAAATGCAAATTTCTGCTAAAACTAACAGCCATTAAACCATGTTGCTCCTCCAGCAGACTGGATAACTGCAATCAGACTGTTTGTTTGACAGGAAAGGTTGACAACTTTCCTTTCCATATTGGTTGTCCTGAGACAGGAGCAATCGAAGCAAGAGATACTAAACAAGTTCCTTCAAAAAGGACAAGACATTTGTATTTGGCTCTTTTGCTCTGGCTTCTCCATGCCTGTATTTCAGATCACAATGCATGTGTTAGTTTCTGGGCATTCAAAAAATTGTCTATTATTTTAATTATATTATTAAAATTGTACAATCTTGAAGGTTCCATGAGTTCTTAATCTTCTTTCTCTTCCATTTTCTCTCTTTTGCCCAAGTGATTTCATTTTGTTCTGCAAGTTCCAACAAATCTCGCAGTGCTAGGAAGAGGCTTTTGTTTTGACAAATGGATTAGAATACTGCACAACCAGGAATGCTGGGAGAAGAGACTGTGAAGACAAGTTCTGAGACACCCAGACCAGACAAGTCATGTCTTTCCACAAGGTTTAGCAAAGAACAAGAGATGCACTTCTGCAGGTTACTACATGCTGGTTTACTGCTTTGCTGCAAAAAATGTTAAGGTCTTTGGGGCAAGCACTGTAACATAGGAATGTTTTAAACAGAATTCATAGAAAGAAAACTAGTGGTCACCATTAATTACCTTGATGATATTAGTTCTGTCACAACTGAATTGCAGTTACAGCTTGTAAAGCTTTCCTGGCTCTACTGCCCTAGTTACGTACAAGCTATGAAGGACTCATGGCAGATGCAAGTTGATCAGAAAGTGGAACAAGTGGATTGAACTGGTAAAGCAACTTGAAATGCACAGATCTGGCTGTTAGCAAAAATGCAGTACAACTGTAAATTACACATGGAGGAAAAGCCACTGACCAAAAGGTCAGACTAGGGATGGCTGCTTTTCTACTTGCTAACCCCTAAGAAAATTACTCTTTCAGGTTACCATAATCCCAAAGGAAATGTATGATTCCTAGAATATTAACTCATGTTCTGCCCTTCACTTTCAGGAAACAGCAACAACCTGTGCTTCTTTTCACCTCACAATGGGTTGATGCAGACTTGGATATTTTAATATAAATATCTAATTATTATTTCATTCCCATCCGTCTACAAGCTCTTCACATGCCTTCAACCTCCAGGAAGACATAGGCTACTTTCAGAACATGCTGCTCTTTTGAGAGCACTATCCTCAGTCTTCAGGAAGAATACCCGTCTAATGTCTATACGAATACCAGCTTTTGTTTTACATATGCATCTCAGAAAAAAAAAAAAACCCTCAATTCCTTTTTACATTCTGGTTTAAAACAATTTCCCCACTTCAAAGGCATTTTCTGCTTCAGCAATGAAGATACAAAAAAATTATGTACCAATGCTTGCACTGAGCTGAGCTACATAGACAGTTCATATTTGGATAGCCTTTGAGAAAGAGTCAGCTGGGAGGAAATTTAATAAACATAGTCACTTCTTTAATGTTACATCTAATGTATTTTTACAGGGCAAACAATTACTAAAAAAACCTTTTTTTTTTTTTGGCAGGGGTTTGGTTATAAAGATTAATTTAAGAGAACACAAGTATTTGACATTGGCGTAGAACGGGTGGGAAAGTTTGGAAATACATGAATGAAAACCAAATCCTGGGACCAAATTCAGCTCAAAACCCTATTCCTAAATTCAAACATGTTGAACTCTGTGAAACCTGAGATTTGTCTTGACTAAGCTGTAAAGAATCCTCAGTTTTGTACCCAGCTATTTTAGACATGCAAATTTTTTTCCAGCCTGGGACATGGAGAACAGGTTCATATTCACCACTTGATCCAGTAAAGAACAACTTGTTTTCCTAGCAGCATTTGTCAGGTGGGTCCCAGAGGTTTTTGGTACCATGCACTTTTTTTTTTTTTTTTTTTTAAAGTAAACATTAGGAATGAGCAGGTTGGGGAGGGACAGCAAAATGAGGAGAAACTTGCTGCCTGGTGGTGCACACCTACACTTGACCTTCAGGTTGAATATTTTTACCTGAAAACTACAAAGTAGAGGAGATGACGAATTCTAGAAGCACTGGAACTTGCCTCCATTACTGTCCAACACAAAGCTAGAATAGTTTTCTTAAGAATAATCAAAGGCTTAAAACACATCATCTACAAGGATGCTTCACCTAGTTTAGAGAAAACCAAAGCAAGTCAGGATAACAGGTGCTGAAGTGAGGAGTAACCTACTGCTCGTGTCTATATGAAGCAAGGCTGTGAGAAAGACAGGCAAGACTTTCAGACAGAAAGACTAGACATTAGAAAAACTGTCTGTAAAACATGCAGAGTACTGAGGCAGATTGCCAGGGAGAACGAGGAATCCCCGACCCCCGGAGGCTGCAAAACACAAGTTAGAGACATCTGACCCAGAACAGCAGAGCTGACAGCTGATAGTGCCTTGGGGCCCTGAGAATGGCTGGATCGCCTCATCAGGCCCGGCTCAGAGACCTTCCCTCCCCTCTGGACACTTAATTAATGCACCGGAGACATATACAACAACACAGCTTTAATAGCATTTATTTTCGAATGTGTTTTAAACTCTCGTCAACAAACCTGGAAATCAAGCCTATGTAAATCAATTAATATGCAACTGCAATCATGCAAGCATAACTTGAAAAGACAGGTGCGTTCAGGAATTTCCTGATTCAGTCCTACTAAACCATATGAGGTTTAACACCTTTGTGGTTGGGACTCGCTGCCTCAACAGCATGAGCCTGCAGCCCGCGTTACAGGCGGGAGGGCAGGCGTCAGGCCGAGCCGCGCTGGGAGCAGCGCTGCGAACAGGCTGGCCCAGAGCTGCCCAACGGCTGGAGCCAACGGGAGCTGTGGAATCCAGGCGAGAACAGATGGGCCCCGGGACGAGGGGAGAAGGCAGGGCTCCACACCAAACAAAATTCCCATTTCCCCTACCTCTCATTTCAGGAGGGAACATTAGCCAGGAAGCTACTCAAAAATGTCTGGAGACAGCAACTGTGGGGCCCGCCGCAGATCCGTACATTCTTCTCTCAGCAGCTTGTTGTGAGAGAGAAACCAAGGAGCTATAAGGCATGCCAATGGTGTATGCGTTTCCAAACTAATTTAGGTCAAACTGACCCAAAATAGAATATTTTGCTTGCTGGATTAAAAAAAAAAAAAGGCTCCTTCTTGGGTGACTTTGACACTAGCTGATGGTGGCCTGTGCACACATGGCAATGTGTATAACATGAGGACCCGTGAGTCACCCGCTGCAGAAACATCTTCCCAATTGCCACAGCACCACATGGGAGATGCTGTCCAGCCACGAAGCCCTGCCCAAGGAGGCTGAAAGTGTGATGCAGACAAAAAAGTTTCCATGAGACTCTTGGCAGAAGCTCAGGCAAACGAAACTGAATGTTGAACTGAGTCATAAAGTGATTTGAATTTGTTCATTTTTTTTTGTAAACTTCCTCTACTAAAAAGTATTATTTTATTATTAAGTTTACTTTTACTTATTCCATATGGCAAGGAAGCTTTTAAATATTATTTCTAAGAGAAAGAGAATTCTCAGTTTTGACTAGCTAATGAACAGGAAAAATGACATAGGAAGATATTATCTCTAGAACTGAGAAGCAGCTGGAACGACTGCAGCTTCGAATTTTTCTGAAAATAAGCTTCAAGTCACCTAAAATGTTTATATTTTCCTAACAAACTTGGTGAAGTCAAATTATCTTTTAAAACACGCCAGCACAAACAGCACTGTGACATTGCAACTTTACTGTTCTCAGCAACTGTCAACCATATCTGCTAGAGAACCAGTTCTTCAAGCATCAGTTCTTCACATTACTCCCTGCACACTAAATGTCATGCCAAGTTCTTCCTCGATTTTAATATTCTCTCATTCAGGACCTAAGAAGTGAACACTGGTTTCATCTGCGCCAAAGGAGCACCATAAGCAGTTTGTTATTGACTCCTTTTCCTCCTAACAGGTTTTTAACTTTGTGCACCATGACTGTGGTTTCTTTTCAAAACCCTGCATATGGAAAATCATTTATCTCCCCAGCTCTGCCTAGAACATTTATTCAGGAGGTGCCATTTTAAAACAGTTGTTTCTCACAGTAAATTTATCTTTTAAACCAGTGTTTCTGTTGAAAAATAATCCGCAGTAACAAAATTACTTACCCTTGGGCCGACTGCTCCAATAGGTCCAGCTGGTCCTACTTCTCCCTGAAAGAAATCAGGGCTTCACTAATCTTGAAGCCAAGAAAATAGAAAATCTGCAGACAACAGTTTTTACCTATTACATCACCTTAAATTTGCTTTGTATGTGTACACATAGGTCTAAGTCTGACAGAAACACTGTGAGAGAGACTAATCTGGTTTCAGTTAAATTCATTAGCCAGAAAGCCATGCACTATGTCACCATCAGAGGCAGACAGAAAGGCCATTGAACTGTTGGTACACCTTCCTTTACAGCAATATTTTGACAGTTCTGAGACTCAGCCTCTCTGTCTGCCCTGTGGCTACTCTCTTCTAGCAACATTTGACACTTCATAACTAGAAGAACAGCAGGAACATTCCTGCTCTTCTCTTCCCTGTGGCTGTGGTACACAGTTTTGGCAGGGCTTATCCTTGTCTTCCCCTGGGAATGGGAGGCTTTGTCAGGATCGTCAGGTGTGCAGGCAAAGAACAGAGACAGTGCCTGTGCTGCACAGTGCACTGACACAATTGCGCATGATAGAGAACTGCAGTGTTAACTCTTCGTGGTTCATCCATTACACAGCTATATCAAAGGATGGATTTGTACCAATGCCATGCCAGGATCTCATACTGTTATCATTTACAGTTTTCTGATCCTCAACATGCAAGATTTTATCCAGCTTTTGGAGGCAGTGGTACCTCAGCCTTTCAATTCCCAACAGCATGAAGCAAAGGAATTAAGACATGCTACCTGCCTGGCTTCTACCTAAATGGATCATTTTGCCACTGCTAGTTTTTAGTCATTCCACATCCTTTGTGAAAGTCCATAATTAAGCAAGCTACTGAGAAGACTGAACGTCTGTTCCCAGATTCACTGATTAAATGATTTATAATGTTAACTTTTTTAGCCTGAGACATGAGCTTTGATTTTTATTGTGATGAATTAAGAATACTTAATGAAGTTATAAGATGAAAAGCTGCCTACCTTCCCTTTAAATAGCAGGGATCTCACTGTTTACTTATGCATATCCAGGATATTGCAATTAAATTCATATTTGCTTTCTATCTCCACACAAATCCCTGCCCTGTCTCCCCAACTTAACGAGAACCACCATGTCAGACTGTGGACCCAAATTCTCAAATTCCACTGAAATAAACCATGTAATGGATGCACAACCCTGTAATACTGCTAAAACCTCTTTGCAACTTCAGCCAAATGCAAAAAAAAAAAAAAAAATTGCAATATTTCACACCACCATAAATATCCAATCATTATTCTCTAATCTTCTTCCTCTTCATAATATTTTCTTTTAAACCATCTGTTGATTGAACACTTTTCTCATCTTACCTCAACTCCTTTGGGGCCCTGTGGCCCTGGAGGTCCCCGGTCACCCAGAAGTCCCTTAAACATCCAAACAAACACAGTGAGATCTTACATCTACTAACAACCATGTTAGTATAATTTGTCCCTTCTTAAAATCCTGGACAGAAACACAGAACTGGGTAAGCAGACCTCATTAGGTACTATTGTCTGTCTCCTTTAACATGCCAAGACAATATGCAGCAGAATTTTAATGTCTGATGGAAAACTGAGCATCTTAGTTAGATACTTCAGCTATGCAGATTTTTCTGAAACTTTTTGGTTTTTTGGAATTTTTGAAAAGGAAATAAAATATTGGAGCTTGCAAAAGAACAAACTCTCTTTTTCTCAGGGCAAAGCACGACCTCATGCTAAGATTAAAACAGAACCAATGTAACTCTTATAGATCTTTGATTTAGATAATCTTTAGTATAACGTTTGATGAAAACATGAAATGAAAATGAGCTAGAAAGTGAATTTAAAATACTAGCTTATCTAAAACTACTTGCAATTTTCAGCCTTTTCTTTTCTGCCAGAATTATAATCAGATTCCCAGAGATGAAGGACCTTGGCTTCTGCCAACTCTGAGTTTTCATGACTGCTACAGCAACGTTTTCAAAACTTTGTTAAAATCAATTAGCAGCTAGCAGTGTGTCAAAAATCCTGGTAATCCAACTTACAAAGGTAATAACTAGGTAAAGCACTGGACCTGGCAGAGGACAACTTTTTTTTTTTTTTTAAATCTCTGTGTAAACATATTATTAATGTTCTGGGAAGCAAAGATTAACAGTATCAGATAAAGCAAGAAAGAAACTGCTCTTTAGCAGAGAGATGATTAGTCTCTGAAGAAAGCAATGGCTAGAAAGTTCCAAGTGTAAGCCTTATTAATTACTTACTAAGGAAGCTGAAGTCTAGACTGAAGGTGCAGGCATTCCTCCAGTAACAGTTTACTTAGCACGCAAAGTGAAACAGAACAGAAAATGAAACAGGCCACTACAAGGTCCATAGGCCACCACCAGTCTAGGGAAGGCTGAGGTGGAAAACTGTTGTTTGACACACAGCAGTAAAAGTGACAGAAGGCTTTTAGTTGCACTACATAGGCAGTATTCTTGTGAGAGTCAAGAAATTGTTTTATTCTAATAGCAAAGCACGTTAAGAGGATGATTTTCAGTACAATGCAACTGCACTGTGGAAATGTAAGCAGCACTTGTGCTGTACAAGCCCTTACACTGCACTTAGGTGGACATGGAAAAAAGCCCCAGACTATTAAACTGGCATTAGGAATAAAGGAAATTTCCATCTCCCCTTCGAGGTTTCAGACAACACACAGAAATTGAAGGTAGTCATTAGATATGTGCTGAAGCGCCTGGAAAAAGATCAAGGAGTCAGCAAATAGGGGTATCCAGTATTTCATATATACATCGCTTCGCAGATGACCATCCCTTCCAAAACTGGTGGAACTCCTACTACCCGCTTTTATTATGTGCGTTATCCAAACAAATATAAACGAGCAGAGGACAGAAGTTTTCAACTACTTCCACGGTACAATGCATGTTACTGGAAAAACTACAGCTGTGGTCACCATACTCTGGTCCTGTCCTCCCACNGTGGATCAAGATCAAACACCTTCTAAAGTATTGTTTCCAGGCTGAGTAATGTGCTGTAGACCAAATTACGTAATACAGCCTTTGAACGTTGTTTTAGGGAGGTCAGATTTGCTGATTACTGCACTAATTTAGGGAAAATTCATACTAAAGAAGTTCTACTGGTATTTAGAGAAGGCTGATGATGCTTATAGAGTTTAAACTTTCCAACAAGAGGCTGAATTTTCCCCATGCCAACTGCTAAGATATAGAAGTTCACCCTGTTTTCTTGGCTTTCAAAGTAGGTGTTACTTCTGAGGAAGTATAAACAAAAACATGCAGAAAAGTGCAACACAGTGAAAACAGTTCTAAAAATAAAAAGTTGGAGCAAGTTTTCTTTTTAAACTGCAGTCAACACAAGACAGATGAAAATCCTGAAAGGCAAACACTTCCAGTGCGCAGCTCTTCTCCCATAGTACTAGGGGAAATTTAAGAATTTTTCCAGTTTGGTAATCTTCCATCTCAGATGTAAGCCATCAGTTCTTCCTGATTAGAACAGGCTGCCTAAGCTTTTTGTCTGTAAGAGCAAATGTGCTGGAGACCACTGAATCCTGTTCAACTATGTAATTTCTCTGTCTTAAGAATGTATACTCTTTAATAAACATTACTGGTTACTTGTTAGAATTTTTTGTTGGTATTTGGGAGAGAAATAAAGACTGCTAACATATGTATTAAATATTGATCTAATTCTACCCAAAATACCTAATGTAACACTTTGGATATGGAATCATACAATCCCAGTTAATGAAGAGGCTGGCTAGCAGGGGTAAGATCTCAGAGCATTCACGTGCCAGCTTGGAGGATTACGTTTGATCTGCAGTTCAAGAACAGTTGTCTTTCTCTTCTCCCAGCTCCCCTAGACCCTGGCCTCCATACTTTATCAAATTATTAAGTGGCTTGATAATTCACCGTTCTCAGAAACGTGGGATCAATCACCACTGCACTGGTCTGATAATCATTCATACAAGGAAGGCTGTTGACTTTACACATACAAACAAATAAGTTAGCAAAGCACTAAACCAGAATGAAACAAAGTTCATGCCTGTCTCTAGAAATGTATTTGAACTTCTTCCCCTTGCTGCAACAAATAATGTTTTTTTTTTAGAGTTCCTTGTAAATTCTGTCTGGGTTATTTTGGGACAAGGCTCTTGACATGAATGAAAGACACGAGATACAGAAAAGATTATTATGGCTTTGGCAACTGCATCATTTGAGATGTTCTGAAGAATGATGAATTTTTGTCATGGAGTAATTGTTACCGTTTTCCAGGTACAACCGAACTGCATCATTATGTCATCTGCACTTCCCCATCCTATGTTGTCTTAAGCAACCTGACACAGAATTTTACAGCTCTGCTGATGAGAAATCCCAGTTCCATCTCTGTTTGTTCATGGAGAACTCTAATGTTCTGTCCTCAGACAAACAGTTCACGTTCTTGGTCCTGCATAGTTCTTTGGCCTCCCCACAATTTGTGCCCTTTGCTTTGCTTAGGAAGCTCAAAAAGGCCTTTCGTTTTGGTAGGATAAATAGCCTGTCTTTCAGAATACAGTCATTCAGGTAACTGTTTCTGCATCTTTTCCTATTTGATCGAGTTCTCCTGGAATACAAATGCCCAGAACTCTGTGTACTAGTTAAAGTCTTCTTGTGCTCTGTACAGTAGAATTAACATGACACCTTCCCTCACACATTCTAGAATTTCACTTTGGTTTTAACAGCCTTATCATGCTTTCCTTTCAAGGAGATCTGGCACTGTCTTTTCTCCTACTGCCAGCTGCAAAGCTCTAAGTTTACAGAAGAATTTATTGCTTTAATCCCTGCACACATCAGTCTGAAGGAACAGAACTGGGGTAAACTGGTACAAAGTGAAATTTGTAAGATATCTAAAAGTGCTCAATTTTGTTTCATATACAAATTCAAATCCAGCATATTTGAGCCTATTTATTGATGAAAATAGTACCTAAGCATAGTCCAAGGATAGTGAGAAACTTTGTTGGTGCTGTCTACAAGAAGTAGTCTATCTTTAAACATTACGTAACTGTCTCCCATTGGGTTAATTGCTGACCCATCTGAGTTCTTTCGGTACTCATCTCTACCTCTTCCATTTTAAACAAAAAATTCCCACATGCATGTTTATCCAAAGCTTCACTGAAAAATCTCTGTATGAATTATTGACAAGTTTAGTCTAAATTATTAATCCGCTAAGTAGTGCTACATTATTTAAACTGGCATATGAATTTTATCTTTTTTTCCCCTGTATCTTTAGCTACTAGTTTTTTCAAAATTTGTTCAATAACCTACATTCACCAGGTGAGACTATAAAGGCCCACATGCCTTTGACAAGCTCCATGTTTAATATTGGTGAAATACACACTACTTCCTAGCTACACAGGGCTTTCTCAACATTTTCTTGCATTTAACTTGCCATTACAAGCTTTCATCTAACACAGTAATTACCCTCATAACTGTGCAGACTCTATTAAATGTTAAGTTCCTCATACAAAACACCTGAGGCAAAGTATTTATATTTTGACAGTAAGATTATCTTCTCATCATGCCACTGTCCATCTCTCAGCTTTTCCTCAGCAATTTATACTGCTTAACTGTTATTGTGCATAAATTTTCATACAGTCTTACCTTGGGACCTTCAGGGCCATTTAATCCAGGTACACCAATATCTCCTGGAAAACCCTAAATAAATCAGACAGACAAATGATTTACAGAATAGGAACGTCTCCAGTGTGCTTGTTCTGGTTCTGTCCATTCGTTTAACAAACCTGAATCACAGAAACAACTAAATTTGTCCTACCATTCCCAAAATGACAAAATCCATTAAGTACTCTCGAAAGGCTTGGATAAGTGACAGATTTTAGGCAGCTTTCATTAAACTCATTTTTAGCAGATGTCAGTATGGGCTTCAATTCTCTTAACATCAGACTTTTTAACAACTAAACAACGTTAAAAATTAAACCACTGGACCAGTCTCAACACACAAAATTCCCATAAAACAGCCAATACCAGGTCNAAATAATCTTAGGCAGCAGCTGAAGCCTTTTAATCCTTGGCCTCACTTGAAGGACAAGATCACTGCAAAATTAAGAACATGGCAGAAAGCCTTTTGCCTCCAAATCAGCAGGTGCTAATCCAGGTCTGGCTGGCAGTAAATGAAGGTCACCAGCATGTAGCACTACTCAGAATTAGCTTCTGTGAAAGACTGTGTGGTAGAGGTCCAGCTGCTAGTAAAGAAATCCTGTATATAAAAAGGAAATGAATCCGCTGCATTGTCACCTAAAACTATCTGGCCAGTACACCCTGAGCGGGAAGCCATGAGGATGCCTTTATCGGAAGAATCCAATGCTGCAACTAGATCGCTTTAAGAACTGAGTGCATTTTTAGGGAACAAAAAGTGATGCAGCTAGCCCCTACACAATATAAACAGCAGAGTTAAATTTCCTAAACATCATATGAAGAAATATAGTCTTCGCATCTTTAGGATAAAGCTTGGCAACCAACTCTTTAGCTAGCATAGAGCTCATTCAGTCGCTAGACTAGATAATATCTGATTTTGTTATTTTTATGAACTTGTAAATTTCACTAAATCTTGCCTATTTACAGTCTGGCACTGAAAAGTTCTTCTAAGTCAAATATTTATTACTAGATCTGTGTGCATCCAATGCCTAACAATAATAATAATTAAAAAATCAGTTTCCTTCTTTCTTAACATAACGTTGTTGCAGAATTAAACTTGAAGCTATCACTCTTCGCATACATAATTTTCCAATAACAGAAGTGTTCAGAATAACTTAAATCATGTCTCAATGACTAAAATTCTAAAAAAAATCCATTCACCCTCAACTAGTACAGTACAGCTGCCACATCATGGTAAAATATATTTAGTACATAACTTTTTATTTGCAGGAACTTCTTCCATTTACTTTTTATAACTTGTTCTTAACAGTATAGAGAAAGAGTTGTAAGTAAAGATGTAGATAGTATGAAAATATTTTAGATGCATTTATATTAAATCAAACAAATGTATAAAACATGAAACAATTATGATTTCTTTAAAAAAATCTTAGTGTTAGCAATTACGAAAAAAATAGAAAAATTAAAGTAAAAATAAAACAGTACTAACTAGTCATAAAGCAAACCCACAAAGCAATGAAAAAGAACTGAGCTGTATGTTCAGAGTACCTGGAACAACCCTAACACACAGCATTTCACAAAACACCATGTTGGTGACTTCTTTTTTGCCATAAAACAACTAGAAGAGCTGTGCAACAACTCCAGCATGCCTCTAGGTGGCACTTAACATATTGTTCATAGGTGCAAAGGCACCCAGACTGATACCTAATTTTCATAATCGAATGAGTCAAGATTTCTACACCATTTGACAAAGTTTTTTTTTTTATAAAAATACAAAAATGCTGGCCACACATCTACTGAAATACACTGAAGAGTTCGGTCACACTTATCTGAAATACATTCTTTCATATTTTAAATTTGCTGATTTGTAGGCATTAGCTCCAGAGGGTTTGGTTTGTACATCTGTAAATTTTTAATTTTCCAGTGAGTGAACAAGTGCTGAATGCTGACAGAGAGACTATGTCCATTAAGATAATAAACATTCCAGAACAGATTCTGTCGAGAAAGCAGCATAAGAATCTCAGGAGACATTTATATGGTAATATAGGTACTTTATTTATTTGTATAATACTTCTGGAAGGAATTCAAGGAAGAGCTAGGAGATGCAAGCATTGACCATCTCTGTCACAGTTAGAACAATCATGACATTTGGAAATTTCAGGCCAATTCTTACTATTTGAGAGGGCTATGGGCCTGACAGCATCAAGCATCACTGCATACATTTCTTCCTATATTTCAATTTGCCAAGAATTTTTCAGCAGCCAGTTCCCTAGGAAACCAATCCAGACTAAAAAATTGTTCTTCTGTAAGTGAAAGGCTGGGAGATCTATGTATAGTTCCCAGTTGCAATAGTTTTCTATACAGACTATTAAGAATAAAACATTACTTGATATTATGACTTCCAGGGAAACGCAAAGGGTAGGCTGTGGTCATGCAATCAGCCAGAACCCTGACAGCTGGTAGGCTACAAATAAAATTTTCAAAATCTTGCTGCAGTGGTGGCCTTTTGCCAGCAAAGCACTTTAGAGTTCACTTAGTTTAACCATACTAGAGAGAGTGTCAGTGACAGTAACCACCTATCTCAACACAAAGGTAGTTTAATCCTGCTGTGCAAATTGCTTTTTTGTGTTGAACCATTTAAATATTTTCAGAAATAAATAACACTAACATTTATTGATCTCACTTATCTCTGCAATTCTTAATTAAAAACAATGCAAATGTGAACAGGCTGCTACTATGTTTGGGTATGTCTTTTATTACTCATCAGTGTTCTCATAGAGATGAGGAATCTGCAAAGGCTGTTGCCTTTCTTTGGTTTGATTTCCTCTTATGCTGCTAACATGGAAGCAGAATATCAAATGTTTGGAAATAACATGCCCTTACTACTAGGAATTCTCTTGCATTTGCAGAAACCCTCTCATTCCAAGCAGCTTCCACATGACATCCGCCAGCATCACAACCTCCAGCTTCTCAGCAGCCCTCAATGGGATCAGGATGTGAGCTCTGGTGCAACACAGAGCAAAATCCTCTACAGGGATTATGACAGTGCCTTCAGTAGACAAATTTCCAGCTTGGAAACAATTTCTTTCAAATGCATGCTGTGTTTCTTTTGAATGAATATTTAGAACGAATTTTCAGAAGCAATACTGACTGGATGCTGCTACTGATCTTCAGCAAGAAGCTTTATTAGAGTTTTAATACTACTTATCAAATTAGCAGAGAAGGATTTCTCCTTAAAACTACCATCTCTCTGAACTGAGAGCAAGAGATGCAATTTTGTATTCTGAAATAAGTGCTTATTCTTCTTCTGAAAGGACAGGCTATCCAGAGAGACAATTCAATTCAAGAAAATCATTTTTTCTCCTCCACACAATTTTAGAAATGTCACTATTCACACAGTTATAGGACTTTGCTCTGTGACATTTGTATAACTGGGTGACAATGACTATAATGTGCCAAGTAGAAGAGTAAAGCAGTAAGAGTAAAAAAAATATATTTGAAATGAGCTTTTCTCTGTGTGCGCCAATCCAGCCAAAGCTTAATGTCAGCGTTTTTAAAGGGTAGAGACAAAACCTT
>VXAV01002381.1:108772-123550 GCA_013399715.1 Alectura lathami | reverse complement strand
TTTTTCCTCTCCCTACAAACCTTCAATTCTGATTTTGGAAAGAGTGAAGGAAAGAATCTAACAGTACAAATTACAACTATACAATTGCAATTTGTCAGAGAACAGAAGAAACCAGCAATCATGGATTACAGTAGGTATTACAGAAAAGCTTCACAATTCTCTGTTGCTAAGATGTCAGTAGAGTGATGCTGCTGGTTTGTGCATCTGCCTAATTGCACATGGCAGATGTGTTCAGCCATGTCCATTGACACACCAGTGAATGATTTTCTTCTGAGAGACAAAGCGTAGCCTATCTAGGAGTCTACTTGACAGCATGAGCAAGGCCCTACACCGGCCCTCCAAAACACCTCCTCCACAGATCTGCTTGGCTGCTTTCTGACCAGGAAAGTGGCTGGTGATTCACCTGACAGCACAGCAGCACTTGCCACCNCTGGTGATTCACCTGACAGCACAGCAGCACTGGCCACCAATCCACATATTAAGGATGGAGTCTTGATGCACCCTGCAAGTCAGAACATATCTGAAGGGAACTATCATCACCATTTTTGAGGGATAATCCAATGTGATTTGTAGAGCAAAATCTACCTCTAAATAAAATATTCTGAATACACACAGAAGCCTGTTAAATCCTTGTCTAACTTCACTCTCATTAGCACTAATCACTACATATTTCATTGTACATAGTATGTAAAAACAGGCATTGTGGTTTAAACAGTCAGACTAGCACTTTTTAGTTGCTATAAATTAAAGCCCCCTAGGAAANAGTGGCTGGTGATTCACCTGACAGCACAGCAGCACTGGCCACCAATCCACATATTAAGGATGGAGTCTTGATGCACCCTGCAAGTCAGAACATATCTGAAGGGAACTATCATCACCATTTTTGAGGGATAATCCAATGTGATTNCAAGTACTCAGGCAAGTGACAGACCCCACCTCTGGAGCAGTGTTCTCAGAAGAGAATCTGGCTTGATGCTGTAGGACATATAAAGGCCCTAAAGCACCAAAATGGAACAATTCAAAAACAGAATCAGTTTCTGCGTGCACTTTCATAATACTACAGCATTACACCCAGTTCTTAGGGTACTGCTGAGACAAATTCAATTGCTTGGCAATGCTTCCTATGGAACCAGTGTTTATTCTTTGCATTACTTCCAAATAAAGTTATTTTGTAAGAGATAAATATGCAACCAGGCTTGGAGAATCCCATTTGTAAACATGCTGCAGAATTTGTGTGTCTGCAAAATCACATGAGCTTCGTTCAAAGTGGAAGCTGTAAAAACTGAATTCAGATAAGAACTAATCCCAATCACACCAGTGAATGAGGCACTTGTTTTATTCAAGAACTGCACATATCCATATTTTGCATAAAAAATTGCAGGCTAGAATGTTTCGTACGACATGGAGGAGAACACATTCATTGGAAATGACTGTATTCTCCAATTCAACCAAGACAACAATCCTAGAGGTAAATGCGTTTGTTTCACAGATTTCTGTAATTTAACAACATTTAGCTTATCTCTACCAAGCAATTCCTTACCTCAGGACCTGGAGGACCCAATGGTCCATGGGATCCAGGATCTCCAATTTTCCCCTTAAAAAAAATAAATCGAAAACCTGTTTGGCCTTTTTTCTTTAAATAGCAGATCAGTATTAAGATTTTAAAAACATTTTTCAAAAGGAAAAACCAATAAAGGCGTTGAGATGACTTTTCCACTTAATAGGAAATTTTATACCTCCTTCTCTTTGCATTTAACTAAGATCAGTTCTTCACATCTCATTGAAGTCACAAGAAAAAAATGCAAATTAGTTTTAGACAAACAAAGCTGGAATCTTTTGGCTACTCCACATAGCTGTATAAAGTAAAACTTGAAAGATGTAGCTGTTTCCACAATAAAAACCATTAATGGTTCAAAAGATCAGGAAATAAATGATGGACATCAGCTTATCAGCATACCTCTACAGCTTAACTGTTATTCTCGGCCCAGAAAGTTAGTGGCAGTTTTCTGATTAATACTGCAAATATTACTGCAGATTTACTGCAGATTATTAATATTATAATTTGCTCGATAGCAAAATAGGGCCCTTGCTGCCTGCTATAGTGACTCCATTACATACAAATATTGACCAAAAACCAGACCAAAACTTCTCTAAATATATTTTTCCCTCCACATTTATAAACCTTGACTGCTGCTGCCATAACTGGGTGTTACCTGAGCAAAACTCAAGCTTGACCTGGAAAACCTTTTTTTCATTTCTTATGAAAATGACTTTCATGTAAACACATTCTACAAAGTTTAACATTACATTACTTGCAAGACCAAGGTCTCTCAATTTAACAAAAGTAAAGAGGCTGATCTCAACTGCTCAGGAAAAGGCTTAATACACATATTCATCCTGCATCGCAAACAGGCCAAGTTTTCCCATGTAAGGTTAAGCAAGTTAAGTTGCTCAAGTCCTTTGCAGAATTAGGTTTTATAAATTCTCTGGGACAAAACCTATTTTTTATTGTGTCTAACAGTCTATGACAAAAATTGAGACTGGAGTGATGTGTTCTTTAAAGCATTAGGTATTGGCTGCTCTTAATTATACACAGAAAAGAGGCTGTTAGCAGTGCTAAAAACAGGTCAGAAAAAAGCTGGGTAACCCTTTTCTGCCTCAGCACTTACAAACCCAGCAGAAGCACTGCACAGACACCTTTACAGTTGGTACAAGTCAGTAAATATTTGAATTCATGACTACTCCCATCCCTGAGAGAAATGGCTGGCCATTGTTAATAGGATTTCCCACACTCTCTCCAAATCCACCTAGCCCAAATAGTCATCTTGGAAGCTCCCAGAGCTGTCAGTGGACTTGATTCCAACCTTACTGACACGTCTATTGCCCTGCAAAGTGAGAGTCACAGAACAGCTGACATCAGCACTCCTGTGTTAAAAACTGACACATCTGCTGAACTCTGTAACGCTGCCTCACACATGCTAAGATCTGACTCACTCACTGCCCAGTCACTAGAAATAAAAGCAGCTTAGATCTTATTCTTTGTGCTTTTTGATGTAGGAGCTTCTAGAAGATTACATGCAGCATGAGTGCAGGGTACAAAGAAGTATCAAATATAATTACATGTAGTGATATACTGAGAGCAAAATCTAATGTCTAAACTTACCGGGGGTCCTGGTTTGCCTCTGATCCCTGGAGGTCCTGGTAAACCAGGAGAACCCTGAAAAAAGAAAGTTATTAAATGCAAATGAAAACACATTTTGTTACACGTTGAAAGCAATAGATTGCTACACTTTGCCACCTGAAACAGTCTTCAAAATAATTGTGGGATCAGAAAATACTTCTAACATTCAACTCTTAACAAAAATTCTCAGGGGATGTGCTATTTCAGTGGTTTCTGAGGTACTAGCCAGAAGCCTAAAGAAATGGCTGAAAATGGACAATTTTGTAAAACAAAACAACTCTGAGTTACCTTGTCTCCTGGGTACCCCTGATCTCCTGGATCTCCTGCAAGGCCATGTTCACCCTAAACAACATATTTTATACAAACACATCTGTGGTTTAGAATGGGGTAGTTTTCAGAATTAGATAAGGAGAAGGACGAATTCAATATTTAGTATTTAAAATTAACACAGATCTTTGAATGACAATGGAGTATGCTGCACAGAAGCACCCACTCAGTGAAACCCTAAAGACATAGCACTGCATACTCGTATGTCCGTAGTAAGTGCTCTGTCCAGCAGTTTATCAAAAGCAGAGTCTGGATCTGAAGTATTTTGAAAAAATAAAAGTTGGAAAACAAATCCAAAGGAAAACCAGAAAGCTTTGTCAAGCAGGACCAAGATTTGAAGAAAGGCGTTTGAAAGAACTATATGTCTGGGATAACGGAAATATTTAAATCACCTTATCACCTTTGATTCCAGGCTGTCCCATACTTCCTGGGAGACCCTATTAAAATAAAGAAAACAAAAATCCAGTATACATCTATAATCTGGAAAGCAGCACAAACACGTGGCTGCAGTAACGTTCACCACCATACCGTGGGCCCTGGAATTCCTGATGGTCCACTTGGTCCTGCTGGCCCCATATCTCCCTGTGAGACAGCAAGAAAGGTGGCTACATTAAACATTGGACTGAGTGACTTAGAGACTGATAACTGTAGCACTTCCTGTACCACAAAGATAAACCATAATCTTTTCCAGGCTAATTTCTTGTGGAACAAGAAGCCCATATTATAAGCCCGTCACCTTCATGGTTCCCATCCACATCAGCAAAAACACCAGGAACCAAACTTCCTTCTGACCTTGCATACATTTATGCATATGAATTTTAGGAAGAGCTGAACTGGTGACTAAGTCGTAGACAAAGTAATCAGTAACAGCATCTTTTCAGAAGCTATAGATAAGGTTTTTTAAAAATCTTGAATACCTTTGTATCATTACCAAAGTCCTTCAGACAAAATTCCAAAGAACGGCATGTAAGAAAGAAAAGTAAACTGTAATTCAAACCAAATTCCCAAGAGTGCAACCTCTGATGTCATGAGTGGCCCAACCGGCTCAGATATGTCAACTGACAAGAACACGAGCAGCCCTGTTTGCATGATGAAGGCTGGAAGCCACAGTGCTTCCTTGACAAAGCCCGCACATCTTCACCATAGCAATGCCATAACAATCCCAATCAAGTAGCAAGGGACTTTTTATACACTTTTTCTGTTGTTTATAATCACATCATTAAGAAGATGGTAACAATGGAATGGAGCTATCCAACTTCAAAGGAAAAATTAGATGACCATCAATGTAAGCTAACAAACTTGCCAAGAATGTTTTAGATCTAAAGATACCAAAATATACATAAAAAAAGACAACAAAAAAGAGCCCACACTGGACACAATCAAGTCTTTCCTCACTGAAGTATAAACACGTAATTTGCTCCTACGTTATGAACAATGAACACTGCAGGGTAACCAGCTTTGATTGAGCCAACACTGAGAATTAAACCCAGGTCCTCCATCAGTAAGCACATGAAGTACTCAAATAAGGAAGTAAAGTCTACATGGTACAAAAGTACCACAGTCAGTCCCACCTCCTGTACAACTCAGGTCACAGAGATTCTCTGGCGCAATTGTATTTATAGAACTGCACTTAGAAACTTCATAATGTGCAGCAAAATATTATTCTACAAATATACCCGAAACTTGGACATGAAAATGTATACAAAAAAGTAATTTTGCTTAGAGTTTGGAAGCCACATACAGGAACGAATGAGGGCTGTGGACATTAAAAAATGATGTTTGAAAGCATTGCATGCTTTCAAAAAGTAATGTTGGATTACGAAGTAGAAACTTTAAAAACTTGGTTATTTTAAATGAATGACCCAGACACACCAGATCAGAAACTAGCATACAAAATCCAAACCAAATATAGACACGCTTCGTATCCAGCAATATTACAGTAATTTTGTACAGTGATATTAAATAAAAATCACTGCTATCTAAACCTGTTTAAACAACTGTCAGAATATCTGGATTCTTATTTTTATTATTTCACAAACATAAAAGACAGATTTTAATGAAGCCACATCAAAATAATGTGTACTCACTCTTAGTCCTGGAAATCCAGGAGGACCAACACCACCAACAGTTCCCTAAAAAGACAAAGAATTTTAGATTGTCATAAATGCATACTTGCTTTACCAGATCACTCAAAATAAGTAAATTGGGATTTATATAGACAGGTCCTACGAATGACAGCTTATCACTCTACAGGGGAGCATGCTTACTAAAACCTCTGATCGCAAAATTAGGTCTCACAATATCTGCATCATAAAATCATTCCCGTATTACCAAGGAATATCACACTTGTTACCTTGATATTTCAAATGGGGAAAAAAAAAATTGAGGCAGAAAACACACACCAGCAGAATTTACACATTCCTTTAAAGATAAATAGAACAACAGTTTAGTTCATAGAAAGACCTCTGCAAATTAAAGGGCACACTCTCTTTATGGAAAATTATTTCTTGATATAAGCTACACATTTCCATTTTCTGCAGGAGTAACAAATTCAGTGGTGCTCTGCTCTCATCTCAAGTTGCACTCAAGTTTAACTCAGCAGAGGCTAAAATTCTCAACACAGCAGAATATACAGTTGCCAAGTCTCTTCACCCTGTATGAAAAGAGTATTGGAGCCCTCCACACTTCCACCCTTTGCACAGGCTGCCCCAACAACTGGGACCTGTCACTCAGCTGGAATCATACAAAGGATTGTATGATAAATACGAATTATAAATCAGAATATACATAAATCAAAATTTACACTGAAGGAAAATTTTTATGAGGGCAAATCTAAGCCCACACTGAAGCAGTTCAATAGGGCACAGCCACTGGGCATGGCACAGAGAGCACCTTCGTGCCCTCCTCCCTAGTGTCCATGCACCTGCTCAGGACTGCTCCAAACTAACCACAGAAGGAAGCTGAACGCTCTAGGAACATCCTCCAGAGCAGACTGACACCCTCAGAAGACTGAAACAGTGTTGTGGAAATGCAGATGGCATTGCTGTGTTAAACAGAACAAATCAGGCATGGAGACAAATGTTGTCAGTGCTGGGCAGTATATGGGAAGAAACGTCCCTCCTTCAAGCTCCACAGGCCTCCCAGGCAGTCCTTGCTTTCCACTGCAGCTCGGGAACAGGCTCTGCAGCCCCTTGCAGCTGCAGGTCTGGCCCCTTGCCTGAACAGGCCCTCCAGGGTGAGCTCTGGGGGAGAAGGGGGAGAAGTGTTGCTGCCTGTTTGAAAAGGCAGCAAGATCAGTTGTCTTGACAGATTAGAAGGAACTTTTCTGCAATTATTTGTGTTCAAACAGGCTTCTTTGTAATGGGTAAGTCTAATCTTGGATCCAGGTTTTCTGAGTTTAGTACTATTAAAGTACTGTTCTTAGATCTTGTGGAAAGGACATCTCTGCTTTATCAGGCAAGGAGGGAGAGTTAGGAGCATGAGGGAGGAGGGAAGAACTCACCCCTTTATATCCTCGATCAAGCAGCAGGTCACACAACCCCTCAGAGTGCTCTCGAGATGAAAAGCTACATGCTTGCATCACCTGACATTCCCACAAGGGGAACTGCCTCAGTGACCAGAAATGCAAAATAATTTTTTCCTGTGTTCCAGAACGCTGGCACCAGAGGATAACAACTGCGGCTGCAGCAACATTTGCATAAGCTTTTCTAAAATAAATTCTTATTACGGGTGTCGAGAAATTGCAAACCATCAGAAAGATCCTCTCTGCCCGTTTGCTGACTCATAGAGACAAACTGACTGCTGTTTCCAAAGGAGCATCCAGCACTAAGAGCTGATTCAAATCAGCTGCTCTTTTGCCCCAGCCCTGACTGGTCATTTCCGTGGCCCAAAGCCTTTTTGCTGGTTTCTCATATCAAATGAAACTTGAGTGTGGAGTCTGCCGCCAGAGTTTCCCTACAATACAGCGAGACAGCAAAGCTCTTTTGAGGGCAGCCAGTACAGTAACTTGACTGTGCTGCAGTTTGGATACCACTCCACGAGAGCACTTAAAGCCTGCACACACTGCCAAGGACAAAGCTGTTATCATACTGATTATAACACGGTAAATGACGTACTTCAATTCAAAATGACATAATTGTACTCAGTAACAGTTTAAAGGACAAAATCAAGCATCAAATACATAAGCATATGAGAGCTGGAGTTTCAGCACACAGGCAGAATCCCATTTGTTAAGGTGATGTTAGATTAATGGTTTAAACAAGCAGTACAAAATCATATCCAATGCAAGAATTTTGAAAGACAAAACAAGCATTAATCAGCAATGCAATGAGGACAGTAAGACATCTGATTCTCAAGACAGTCAGCATCTACAAGATTAGAAACCACATGCTCTCAGCAACCTTCTGATTCTTTTCTCTCTCTTTTTAATAGAGCTGCTTATTACAGAACTATCCTTGCACTTTCCATATAAAAAGTAACAGTACAAGATTTTCTTGTGGACTTCAACACCTTGCTTTTCAAGCGTAAGTCTCCATTCCTTTTGGGAGGAGAGAGTTAATACTGACTGTTACGTATCTTATCATGTAAAGCAGCACATGATACTTACAGGATTCCCATCTGGACCTGGGGGGCCTCTATTTCCAAAGTCACCCGGAAAACCCTAAAGCAGAATAGAGAATGCTTGTTCTTTACTATCCAAGACACAAAGGATGGCCTAAACACCGAATTCCTGTAGGTATTAGAGATTAGAACTTCAGCAAGTGGGTTCAGGGAAAGAAATGGAGGAATTGGAAAGAAAGGCCACACAGTCCAAATATATTTTTTTGTCTTCTAAAATCATACACAAAAGAGATACTACTATAAAACAGAAGTGTAGGGCAAAATTAGATGACTGAGTGCTTTGTTAGCAATACTAAATAAGATAATTTGATTTGTTAATTCGGAATCTCTTCTCCTATTTAGTAATTTGAATTCAAGATTATTTTTTTCTCCTGTGCCCTACCACATTCACTAAAACATTTGGTCTTTTCTTCTTCCCTTACTTCTCCACAAACTTTAATGGCTGCAGACTCCATGTGCTCCACATTCATTAGAAATCAGATTTTTCACCCTTGCAGCACAAGACTATCTTTAACCAATGTGAACACCTGCCTTAGGCTGTATCTAAAGACTAAAACAGTAACTCAAACCAGACATGTAAAAGCCTCATTCTTTTGATCAGTTTTGACTTCAGAGACTAAATTATCAAGGCAGGGATTATTAAATACAAGAACGTAAAAGAATTCTGACTAGCATAGTCAACTGTCAAGTTTAAAACAAAACTTCCATTTCTTGCTTGAGAAGCAAAATGAAATGGAAATCACCACTATCCTTGCTCTAATACTTCTTGCTTCCTCCAAAGGTTTTGCAGACTATTTTACTACTTTCCCATGGAACACAGCATGACGAAGGTTATAAAGGGAACAGATTACCTACAGTCATCATAATCCCCTTCTTTATCACATGTCAAACGCTGATAAAACTGCTAGTTATTGAAAAAGTAAGGAATACCCAACACACAAAAACAGTCAGAAAAGTCTAAAACTGAAATATGCTACTACTATTGTGCAACAGATGTTCTATTACATAAATATTATCTTCTAACAATACTATAAAGCATATGAAGTATGACTATTTGTATTTTTAATATAAAACAATCTGAACTGGTTTTGCACAGCTATAACGGACCAGACTAATAAATTCTTGGCATAATTTACAAGGTCTGTTCTGTCATATTGACTGCTGGTTTTAAGTAATCATACAGAAGAAAACCATGTAAAAACATTCTCCTTAAATGTGGTCAAACTATGTACGTAAAAGTACTATGTATCATACTAACAGGACTGACAACGCAATAAAACTACTGGAGAACCAGACAGATTTCATATTGCAAGCAAACAACGGAATGAAATGGGATACATATGCTTAGATTATGAAGTATTTTCTTTAAAGCATGTCATATGTACAATCTAAAATTCAAACAAGTTCTTCCTCTATAATCTTTGCTAATTGAATATTTTGTTCCATTTCAACTATGCCAAAGGAACTACAAATATGAATAACTATTCACTAAACCTTCTAAGTGATAGTATTTTGAATTTTATTGGTAAGATCCTTTGTCAGATATCAACCATGACACCTGTCAGTCCCTCAAGGTGATAAACTAAAAGGGAGCAACAGCAGCTGATTCCAGCCTTTTTTTAATGTATCCTTATTGTAGTCTAAAACAGTTACAAAATATTAAATGAGCTCCTGTATTTACCAGTGAAAGACCACAGCCTCGTCTTTTCTTTATAGCACTTTGTAAAAATAAGAATCATACTCAGGATGTTTTCTTCCAGAATGAACTCTACCAGTCAGAATATTTTTTCACCAGTATTATTATTGACAGAAATGTCATATTCTAGAACACAAGGTCAGGAGGAGCCTGACTTCAGGCACTGTGCAGTTCCTACGTCAAATTTCCTTTTATGCCAACACCCTGCCCACCCAAAGCACTGGAGCAGTTAGTTCTGGGACACCGTGGCAAAAGACACTGTCATCACAGCTATTGTTGTCTGGGGATAAAGCAACTGACATTCTCCAAGTCTGTGATCCAGCAAAGCACTTCAAGCCAGGCTTCCACCTAATTGCTTTCCTGGTTTGATCCCTGTATGAGCAGACTTAAATCAAACAGGGAGTTTACAGATTATAGAAAGGATGTGGAATGAACCTTAGGACTAAGGAAAAAGACAACATTACTGAGGAATCAGCACCGAATGAAGGCAGTCACGAACATTGTGCAGAGGTGCTTTTGGTGCTCTGCCACCTGTGTCAAAACACCGAGTTGATCTATATAATCAAAAGTCCTCATCAGGGCACAGTCTGGCACTGATAAACGCTGTGCTTCTGTAGTTGAAAAAGTCACTGCTTCCTACAGCATACGCAGCACCAGCTTTCAAAGACTGAAACAAACTACTCCAGTGGCAATCAGAAGCCTCTGTGAAGCCTGCCACTGAGAATGAAATTACAGTGCACAACAGGCTTCCAGAGCACCCTGCTGCCACCTCCTCTTCCTTCTCCACACTGAGCACAAGCATCTGCTTTCAATCCAGGCTCATGTTCTACTGAAATGCCACATGGACTCAGTGGCACAACGGACTGCCAACTACCACGATCAATTCACAGCACAGACAGCTCTCACCCAGCACTCAGTTGCACAAAGTACTGTTTGNTTGCACAAAGTAGTGTTTGATTTGAATTACAAGCGAAGTATAATACTGTCAACAAGCACAGAAGCGCCCAGTCCCGACAGATGAATATTTAGAAACCAGAATCTTACTCTGATTTTACAGTTTATCAATTTGATATCAACTTCAGAAAGAACAGTCTATAAATTTAATGACACTTTTCTCTGTACACAGCTCCTTACACTAAAAGCAACTCTATTGAAGGCTAGTGAGTTTTTTTGGCTGGTATTGGACTACACAGAAAACAAAACATAACAACACAGAATCCTCCATAATTTTCCATAGTGTACATCTAGGGCTATATGATGGTAATCACACTGTTACTGCTGAGCATGCTTGTTCAGCATGGTGGATGGAAGTCATCTGAACTGCTAAGCACGGCTGAGTGCAGGACCAGAGAAAGGTATCGCAGTTTCCAATCACAGACCACAAACAAGTTAAAATTGGAAACTCCTGGACAGCTTCAAAGATCTAAAATAATAAGGTTGCAGCAGAAAACAAAAGACTTGGCATTGATGATATACCACAGGAAACATGTAAACCTTGATAATGTATACTTGGCAGATTGGTGTTTATTCTCAGCTGTAGAAACATATGTTAAAGTAGAGCACAGCTTTAATTTGCCATTGTCCAGAAATATCACACTTTAGAAGCTGCTGATTTCCATTCAAAACAGCAACAAAATCCAGCCTCGTAAAACTTGCATCATATCTGTACCTTGAGCTAGCATCAATTTTATCCAATATGTTTATGTGTTTGCCATTTTTTTTAAAGCTTGGGCAGCAGATACCGGTTCCCAGCCATTACATTTATNGGTACATTAATATTACCAGTGGAAATCCTAAGAAGTGTTAGAAGCTTTACCTGTCTTCCTTTAGGGCCTCTTTTTCCACGGAAGCCTGGAATGCCCTGAGAAAGAAAGAATTCATCATAACTAGGTTTTTTCTTCATCAGCTTGAACTCAAGTAATTAAACCTGTCTTTGTTTGGAAAAGACAGCCTGAGAAGAAGCACTGCTAAACAAAACAAAAAGCCAGTTTCAACATTAACATCATGTGGCAACTGACAAATTGCTTCAATGAAAAATACTCGTGGATTTCAGTGGTTCTAATCCTTACAGCTCTAGATTTAATTCAAATAATAATTTGATGCAACCTACTCATGTAATTTCCTAAACATCCATTTTGCTTTTAGACAGACTCAAATGGTTATACCTTCTGCGTTTTTCCCCATTCTAACATATTTTACTACTTAAACATTGTTTCCTTTATGTTCCATTAAACCTACCCTTTCTCCTTCAGTTCCTGTTTGTCCTGCCACACCCGGAGATCCAATGAAACCCTAAAAAAAAAATTAATAAGAACAGCTCATGGTTACAAGGCTGCTTCCTGCTAGAACTGCTGCGCGTTAGTATTGGCCAGCTGTGGGTTCAAGATCCAGGGATTCAATCCAGGCTTATTTGAAATTACCAGTGAAACTCAACTGACTTAAACGTGACCAGGATTTGCTCTCCAGCTAACAGCTAAAACAATTCCCTATTATACAGGTACAGAATACATTAACAAAGGTATGGAGAAAGCATTCCGAGTAAGTCAGATGGGCAAAAAAGTTTATTACAATAAATGAAACACGAAAAAGCTGCTGAAATTAGCCTTATCCATGAAAGACATTAGATAAGATGTTCCTTATCTCTAATAACTTTATCTGACTATTGCAATATGCAAGTGTCCTAGAAAGTTTATCTTGTTCTAGGCAGAATGTTCTCCTCACAGGGTAGTCACAATATATTTCTCTTCCACTTTTCTCTCAGAGAGTCAGAAGCAGATCCTCCTGTATAATCAGTTGGGTGGACATAGAAACGTTCTGTTGAAATGATGGTACAATTTTTTTTAAAAAAAGAAAAAAGTATAAGTAATACATAAACAGATTCAAACTGATATTGGAAGCTATCATTAATTACTAAAACAAAAATATGCTTTCATACTTCTTTGTAGCCCTCTGAGTGTAATGTAATTTTTTAAACTATTATTTTCACGATATTATGAAAGACTGACCAACTTGTCATCCAGCCATAAGGACAGTAAAGAAAACAAAGACACTTATTATCTTCTATAATTTCTTAAAACATCTGAGACGCAGATTATAATTTTATTGCAGGAATGTTCTAAATTTAAATCTCTGAAGATACTCAAACGATAAGTTTAAATCTCTAAAGATACTGTGCATCATGCAGCTATATGCCTCCACGGCATGTCTCAACAGGCTATGTCATTTTCATTGCAAGCTGCTTGTAAAATTCATACAAAGGACTTAATCCTAAGACCTGAGAAGTGTTTTTCCCCAAAACTACTCATACTACTAAACTTCAGTTGCATTTAGTCCTGTGTCAACAGGCAAGCAGTAACTTCTCAGGAAGCAACTGGGATCACTTAATGCCTTGTTGGTTGAGAGGATAATGAGAAAAAATGCCATGAGAATTTGAGCAAAAATAAAGTGAAGAAATGTAAAAGAGATACAATCCCTGAGGGTGCAATATCTGTTGACACTTGATCCTGACAAACTCACTTCTCCCACTACGGTAATGAAAACTGACATGAAAAATAAACACGACCAAAAAAAGACTTCTGCTTAAGAAGCTATTGCAGATATGAACTTTTAATAATTATATTTAAAAAATAGGACAACAACAGATCTAGGAACACAGTATTGTTTTAACAGATGCTTGAGAACGCAGCAAACTGCTCAGCAGCCTGTACAACATGAACTCTGTAGAACTGAAGGCCTGAAAACAGCTAGCAAAAGAACCCTGGAAACCCTAGATGCAACCAGTGATATAACAGTTACTGGAAACCCATGTCTACTGTGTGATGGTGAGAGCTGGATTCAAAAAATGTTAACACACAAGCAAGTGTATGCATGCGTACATGCCTGTTTAAAAAAAAAAAAAAACTCAAACAACAAAAAATACCCGGAAAAAAAAAGGCAACTTATTCTACCTCCAACAATAATCAGAAGCAAATCTTGAATTGGCAGAATGTTAAAATTTGAACCTTCAGTCTCTCCACCCCTTTTCATTCCCAGCTCTCACATCCCCATGTTCATTATTGCTTTACTTTTCTTGCCCGTGTGCATTCCAAGTGAGAGAAGTGGCAACAACATGAGACTGTTCTATGCTGCTCACCATGACAAAAGAGCTTAATGTTTTTATTTTGAAATAAACATTAGGATTTCTCACTTGTAGGTTCTGTAAAGACATAGGAGTTCAATGGGTGTGTAACTGGCAGGGCTGAGTGAAACTCCTCAATCCCTTCTGTATGTACTTTATATGTGGAAATAGGCACACATGCCAAAATGTTTACTTACTCTTGCACCTTTAGGACCTGGGTTACCTTCTGGTCCAACTAAGCCCTATTAAAAACAAACAAAGACAAACATATGTTTCGTTTGAAAAAAAAAAATGGAATAGTATTTGTTAGCTGTAAGCAGGCAATACATTCTTTAAAATGATTAAGATTGACGAGGTATCATCAAGCAGTGCCCTGGGACCATGCTCAGAAAGGTCTCCCATTAATTCATGGCTGAATCTCAGACAATGATTGAAACTTCCTTTACATTAAAATTATTTCTTTTTGAGGAAATCTTTTCCAGACCCAGTGATCTGGCATTACGGTGACATAATTTCACAGGGCTTTTCACAAGCTTTTATATTTGGACACAATTCAACTTATTTTCAAGCTAATGGCAGAATAGCATATGTAGTCCAAATGCTCTGAACATTTTATGTGATTCAACACAAGTGTGCTACCATCCATTACTATATAAAATACTGTAATGGAATTTTAAAATATATAATCATCACAAACCTAACCCAACAAAATGCTGAGGTATTGGTCAAGTTTATTCTTTAACAGATACATAAACAAAAAGTCAATAATTGACTTGGGCTCAGATGCTTTCATATAGGGAAAGAAATGAATATTTCTACTTTAAGCCTTATTTGTAT
>VXAV01002381.1:75139-106975 GCA_013399715.1 Alectura lathami | reverse complement strand
CTAAAAATGTGTATATGAAAAAGCGCAAAAAGCAATAGAATCATTGCATTCAGGACATCTCTTAAAATTCTGCTTTTGTTACCAGCTGTTCAAGGAGTTCAACAATACACAAATGCAGAGGAATGTCTGTCTTTGACATATAAGCTTGTAAAAACTACAGACAGGGCTAACTAAGTGCTACAGATGACAACTGGTCTAACTCATCTTCTCCAGCCAGGTCTGGAAATCACAGCAGTAAGAACTACTTGCAAATTAAAACACTTTCCTCCAAAGCCCTCTATTAAAAGAGAAGTCAGAGTATTTTCTAAACAATAAAGGAAAATATTTACAGTAGTAACATGAGAACACCGAAATATCAAAGTGTTGCACATTGACAGTTTTCACACTCTTGAATACGAATTGTCTTCAGAGGAACTCATACTTGATTGCACAAATAATGAACAGAATTATTTTTCAGCACAAGTTTCACTTATTCCCCTCCACAGCAACTGACTGATGACTTTTTGCCAGCGACTCCTTTAAAGTTTGAGTCACTATTCTGAAGTTAACAATGACTTTTTCTTCCACTAGTTTTCTCTTTATCTCACTGCTAATCTACAGTCATCACAGAAAAATGCTTGTAGGTCTATAATAAAAATCATCACTCATTCCAGTAAGATTTGTGGGTAAAACTCATTGATGTTGTGGATGTTTATGAGTTATCATCTCTTTTCTGGTGTCTATCTGTTATTGTTACCATTCCTCTTTCGGTGTTGCCCAAAAGGGCACTCACCCTTCCACTCGTTAACGCTAACATGACACAGTCAGCAACTGGCTGTCTCCAAAACATTGCTTCTTGAACTGACATGGATGTGCGAAAAAGCACCAAATAAGCACTTCATTTTCAACATGCATTAAAAATGCATTAAAACAGTAAATGGTTTGAGAGAATCTGAACTGTGGCTCTAACAAAAATTTTACACCAACCTCTGCCAAGCCAGTGCAGTAGTTGAAGAAAAATAAGCTGGTCTTTTCCACTTTGTCTAGGCCATTTGCCACCACACTGATTTCTACATAATCTGAATCCTTGATCAAGAACTATCAAGCATTTCCTTCAGCAGTCAGTAATTAACACTGATTGCTTGTATTGAATGCCTATATTGGATTCTGCATTCTTCTGTCCTGAATTGCTCATCCAAAGAGTATAGTCTCCTGTGTTTTCATCACTTACCTGCTCACCCCGTGGCCCTCGCCGTCCCATAAAACCTTTATGACCCTGCAAGTATTGAAACATACATGATAAATACAGTTAAACACACAAAATTGACTTTTTCTTTCCACTCCACTCTCCCATTATCAAGAAAAAACATTATCCTAACTTGTTTGCTTGCAGCATCAGTGTGGTTTACATTTAGCAGCTCTCATGAATGCTGAGTTACAAAAGCAGTAAGAAAAAAATCATAGTAGTTTAGACAATTTCAAGATATCAGCATGCTTAAAGACAGTTCCAGACTTGAGCTTTTTTTTGAACAGATGAGTATGCGGGTGGTGCCTTCCTCAGTGAAGGCTGAAACCACAGAACTGGATTGAGTCCAGTTTATTACTCTGTTCCAAACTCTTGTCATAATGCCCTTTCTGAAAACACCAGTTCAATGGATAGGTCTGGCGTCATCTCAGACTGTTCTGGGATGCTCTCATGGAAGAAATATCATGTTTCAGAACATGATATTTCATTTTTAAATATAACTCAAAACAAATTCCAGCCTTCATTTTTTTTATGGAATTCTACCAGTGGTGAAAATAGCCTGTTCCTCATCCCAGAGATCTTTCTTGTGGTGCTGGAATCATGAAGCTATCAAACTTGAACCATTTCAATCATAATTTAGCTCTTACAGCCAAAAAATTTAAAAAATAAAAATACACCTGGAACATGCTATCTGCCTCAGCACACTTGAAAGAGAAGCCTCCTTGCTCATCTTTACGCTGTCCTAAGCATATCCAAGCAAGCAAGCTGACCTAAAGGAAAGGCTGTAACAGCTCCACGACCGATGCAAAGGCCAAGCATCTGCTCTCCATATCCCTTTCAGAAGTACTGTGAATATACAAGTTCCCAAGCCTGCTGTTTGAAAGAAAAACACCAAAACAAGCCTTATTCCGCATATAATTCGATCACAAAATTGGCCCCAACATCACTTGACGGAGTAGCAGAAATGTTTTGGCTGATGTGAAACATCTGGCTGCCTTGGGTATGATGTCATTAGCCAGTAGAGATTTGAGGTGATGTAACAGACTCACTGCAGTAAGGAATTCTGCAACTGATTCCAGCTAACCAGGCATCTCCACATCTGTGGATAAGCTGCTGCATGGAATTAACCATACTATACAAGATTAAAGGATGGAATTACTTTTCCTGGTGATAATTTTAAGTAATAGAAGATACTGACATCGTTAGGCAGTTTCACTATTATAGGAATGTAGGAATTTTGCTCTGGAAGAGATGTATTCATTAAGAAACCCAAAGGCCTCATTGTTTCAAAACCCAACACAGCAGGTGTGTCCTTTCATTTTGCTAATCACGCACAGGGCATTGCCACTTTGCAAAATTGTAATACATTATGGTTTCAGTCCTCTCCTGTAACTGAAGTCTAAATAACTTCTACATGTTACCTTCTAAGAAAGTAGCTCTGCACTGGTGTTGGGAAAAAATCTGTTTATAGACATCCAGAATAAGGCAATTAACCTGATCTTGGATAAACCAGTTTGTACAAAATATTCTGATTTATTACAGTAATCTCAGAACAGATTTTTTTTTTTTTTAGTAAATTGCTAGAGCAGAACTAAAGATGCCAGTATCAGCTAGTAACACACCTTCAGATATCAAATTGTGCCTCAGGAAATCAGAAAGTTTGTTACATCTCCAGTCAATTCTGTATTTCACGAGTTTTGCCAGTTTCAGAATTTTATCCTCTCCCTATAGTTAAACGATCAGCTAAGACCTGGTGTTGATAGAAGAAATCTCTCAATGGTTAATTATTTCCATACAAGGGAAAACGCTGCTATACACACATATACTCAAAGATAAGTTCGTCACAACCTTGTTTCAAAGTGGGAAAACAACTGCATGTGAAATCTCAAAAGAAGGAACACAAGGAACCGTGAGATGAAGGACTAATCACCAGCATGCATGTGTCTGCACAAAAGCATCTTACTTCTGCCAGAAGAAAACCGCTATGAACTCCTATTTTAGAGTTGTATGTCCATACTCCTATTCAGAGTTAGCATGACCTTAATTCATTTTAAGTCCTTTAACTATTTGGGAATGGAGATAAGAACCGAGACTGAATGAGATCTGTATACAGGAGCACCATCCTCAGGCCGACGAATTTACACCCCAGTTCTCTGGCTGTCAGAGGCAGATAGTCACCTGTCTGTAGGGGTGAAGCAGGCCCTTTCTGTGGGGAGGAGGGAATGAGGGGGGTTCCACCCTTGTGAAGTCTCTGGACTGCTAAAATAAAGTTTTGCCACGGCTGATTTTAAGATGGTACTGTCAAAGATGGCTCCAGAGATTCATGCTCCGGAAGTAGAATTCTCCCCAAACAAACTCTTAATTTCCTGCTGTCATTTCTTTGCTTCAAAAGATGCCTGAAAATCAGGCCTCTAAACACTTCATAAACATGCAATTTTCTGTTCCTATGCTAGAACAAATTTGGAACCCTATCCAGAGCAACAAAAATCATACCCTGAACTGAGCAAAGCTTGTCTTTTTATAGTGTGTGTTACAGGAAACAGAAATATGTCATATTTTATATGCAGACACAAGGATACATTCCCTGACACAGTGCGTAATGAAAAAAGTCCAAAATAACCAGTTTCTTCAGTCCTGATTATTAACACATTTTTTTTTTTTTTAAATATCTCACAAAAAGAAAAAAAAACCCTGCAGACTCAGCTTTATAAAAAGAAATACAACATTTCGGAGTTATAATCCAAAACAGTAGTTTACTCGTGGTGTTGTATTGCACTGAGGGCTTCAAAATCTTTTTTGGAAAATGAATCTTTCCAAGAAGCATTCCTGATATGATCTACTGAATTCAGTAATTTGGGGAAAAAAAAAAAAAAGAAAAAAAAGCATATGGCTTTTCCGAAGTAATTCAGGTCAAAAAAATGACAACAATATGCACATTTGCCTCAAATTTCCACAACGTGTTTTTGTACAAGCTCTAAGTAACACCATACAACAAAATTGTTAAGCAAAATGTAATCCACAGCCAACCTAGAGCAGGTGGGGTCCTGCCCAGCGGAGGGCAGCAGGCATCACAGTGCACCCATACCAGCTCCAAAGCCACCAACACTGCAGTTAATGTGAAATTATGTTGGATTTGCAGAAGAAAAACCTTGGACTTTACTTCAGGAAGCCACTAACAAAAATCAATATTAAAAAAAAAAAAAAAAAGTAACTGCCATGAAAAGAACATAGATTTGTTTAACATTCTTAAAAGAATATCTGGAAGAACATCATACTTATTTGCTATCAAATATAGTTAAGAAACTGCTCAGTTAACACAAGCCATCTACCAAAAATCAAACAGGATGTGCAACACCACTAATTCACATATAAAATTCTTATCTTCCTTTTTAACTGGAAGAAAAAGAATGTCAGAAATATGTTACTTACTCAATACTGCAGCAGTTAACCAGTACTGTGCTACTAAACAAGAATCAAAAGTACTTGCTTTTTTTCCTGCAGTTTATTCTTGTATCTGATTTACTTCACGGCTATTTCTGCTTTGAAAAGAAAGATTTCCAGGACCACAATAAGCTAACAGCACAAGGACTAGCCTGACAGTGTGTTTACACATTCATATATACTGAGAAGTGATGCAGTGATGCAATGAATTGTGAGCTGGTCATTAAAAAATTACACATGAAATACTTTTTATTGTTTACAGGTGTAGTGCTGTTCAAAGTCTGGTGCTCTTGCAGTGTCGGTCAGGCAGAAGTTAACTTCAGTGTGGTTCTCATTAGTGTCTGATGTGTATAATATGGAAACAGAGCATAAAGTTTCCAGTGATCAAGTGATCACAGTTCTCCACTAAGTCTCTAACCCTCAGATAAGCGGTGAATTCTTGTGGCAGAAAGAGAACATGATGGCCATGAGATTTGCCCTCGAATGTCAGTCTCAATCCTGAACAAGTGACAGCTGCTTCCCATCTAAAAAGCCTTAAAACAAAAGCTACTTTGTTTCCTAAGCAAAACCATAAACCTGATGAAATGAGAAAGCACAATATTTGGGGAATCTCGAGGTGTTCAGCAAGTAACAAAAGCTATCGGTGTCCAGACTTGTTGGTTAGTTCTCACAAGAGGGGATGCAAATCCTAGTTACAGCTACGCGTTTTCTCAGTTCACAGATCTGCAGACGTGTTTGGCAAAGTAAGTTTCCACGGTCCTCCTGATGCCAACTCAGTGATAGCTTCCTTTTCTGGTCATGTTTTCACTGCTTCTGTCAATTCTAGAAATAAATGATCAGATGACGCATACCTATATTTTTTATTGTCCTGCACTAAGATCAAGACAACACTGAATGAAGACGTCTTATAACACTGAATACGAGTTTTGTTGCAATACCATCTTTTCTCTAATACAGTAACAGGCAAGCCTTTAAGTATTATCCTTCTTTATACATTGAGGTAAGACCCGGAATAACAAGGCCTTGCTAACAATTTGTTCCACCCTTTTGAGGGACACTTGACAACTGCCTTTAATGTTACGTACTACTACAAAATTCTACTGTGTTATCCGTTCTCTATGCTTTTATTACACTTGAAAAACAAAAACTGTCTTCTTAAATGGCAGCATTTAACAGCCAACACAAAGCTCTTGCACTTTCTACTGTTTGTCAACCACAAGACACCTGCCTGGTGGCTGTGGATGTGAGACAAGGAGGGCTGCATGAAGAAGGAAATAGGAACTTACCATCTGGCCTTTGATCCCAGGAGGGCCTGGAAAGCCTATAGGACCTGGATCACCCTGCACAAGAAGAACATCCAGAATCACTGTTTCATTGGACCACGGCATAGGCCTATCAACATGTAGGACTTCATATCTTCTCTGCACAGATTTATTTATTTTTATTCCTTAAAGGAAAACAATTGAAAAGGCTGTACTTCTTCAGTTGTTACTCACTAGTACTGAGTAAATTTGACTTGGGTGAAAAGTAAGTTTAAGAACTCAAAATAGTTTGAATTAGAAAAATGTCTATCCATCTGATATCTTTGGATTATAGATGCATTCTATATACATATAGGTGTAGCTCATACTTATACATGGGTAAGCTTTAGACTGTTCAACAGTGTACCTGGGCTCCTGCCAAAGAATACACCTGGAGTTTCAAGTGGATATGTATAGCTCAGGACACTGGTTAGATTCCAAGAAGTACAAGCTGGCTAGCTTAATATAATGTTGCTATTTCTACAAAAGCAGCAGTTAAATTTATTATCAGTGCATCAATAAAAGCATTTCTGAATTTTGCTCAGCAGTTCTTTAACACTGAAAATACGTTTTTGAGATTCTTAGGGTCTGGCAAAACAAATACATCTTATTTTATGTACGCATCAGCAGCTAGTAAACAACAGTTATTTGCTAATGCATGCTTCATTATGGATAGTCTAAGTCCTGGATCCCTACCTCTTTTGTACTTAGAGCAAATATTCCACAACTGAACTACCAGTAAACACTCCAAATCAAATTTTGCATAATTACAAGCCATTCTAAGAACTAGGCTAACACATTAAAAGGCCATTAAATTTTTAGCATTATCACACTGATTTTAACATTTCATACATAAGCAGTAGTAGAATTGTAATCCAGGAATGAAACAGGCACAAGCATTCAAGCCTACAGTTTCCATGAAGAATCATACTAAATATTTATACTCAACTATTTTGGGAAGAGAGAGCAACTGCAAATTTGGCTACAGCAGACTAGGAGGAGCTAGCAGGAAAAGTCTCAAATGTGAGGGCAAATCCTAGTATCAAGAGTTTGACTAACTACCTAGCAAGTAAAAACCTCGCTAAACTGAGTATTATTTTCTATTTGCTTGTGCTTCATTACATCACCTGTGCCTGCACTGGGCAGCCACACAGAAGCATCAAAACACACCAGAAGCACAACACATACAAAGTACTGTTTTCTTGTAAATTGCATGACTATTAAGCAAGACTTCAACTAAAGAATGGGACAGACAAAACATTTTTTGGTAATTAAGAAAGTGTTACCTTTTCTCCACGTTTTGCCTGTCCTGGGGAGAATCCTGGGTCTCCTTTAGGGCCCTATTGAAGAGAAATTAAGCCCAATAATATCAACAGGGAAGAGAGTTTTTAATTATATATGTGGAAATAAATGTTTTATCTGTTACAGCAAAAGAAGGGCAAATGTATATATAAAAGGTAATCAATATTACTGAAAAAGTTGTCAGACAAAAATCTGGAACAAATTATTACAAAATATAGCAATTCACACTGAATGGAGATTTATATTTTCTAAATTTCGTGTCACAACAACATCTGATAAAAAGCTTTTATTTGTAAATTAGTGATACAGATATGTCGGTGCTCCTGTATTCACAACTATAACTGAATATATGCCCTGTTTTTTGTTTTACCAAAAAAAAAAAAAGACTTATCAAACTAACACAAGACAGATATCAGCAGATTATGCTGTTATTTCAACCACCAGGCAATTCTATTTTAAATTTCTCTTCAGAGTTAGCCTGTTTAAGGCTGTCCATTCACCTCAGAAGCTTAGCTTTCCTTATCATGCACTTCCCAAAATGGCAAAGTAATGACATAATATTCCATTACAGTGACTGCTAAGTTACTGTCTTCCTTCAAAAATTTTAGATTTTACAGCAAGCGTGCTTTCAGCAACCACTTCTATTCTCACAGGTATCCCCAGCATCCTGTCCACAGGATTAACACATTCCTGCACCAACACTTTAAAAAGGTTCTCCTGAAGCACTTCTGCTAAGCAGGATTACAGCTGGCTGCGATGCTGTCTTCGGGACCCACCAATTCCAGGCACCACGTGTTTCCCAGTACAGAGCAAGATTACTGCACTGTATTATTGTGCTCATTATTTAGTAATCAACAAGCAACCGAAGCCTAGAAATACAGGCAAAATGAACGTGTAGTGCTGAATTGATAAGTCAGGCCACACAGAACACAGTTCTTCAGCACAGTAAAAGTTATCTGAGTATTTTTAAGCAGCTGGTTTACATTTTGAAAGGTAAATTATTATATTCCTTCAACAAATCCAGTTGGTCTTCTGCTTCCATTTCCCAATGCAGACATATTAAACTAAGAGTGGAAATAAAATTGTGATCAGCTCTAGGCTAGTTGAAATAAAAACTACAAAAACAGGCCATTTTAGGCATCAATTGTGGATGAACACATGACCACAGGTCAAGATGCGAGGATAAAATAAAGCACCTCATGATTTAATCTATGTAATATTACAGTGTCGTTAGAACAGTGCCAAAATCCACAAGCTAGATTTTCTTGAACCAAACCTTTTTCCAGAAAGCCAGAAATACTGCCAAGCTTCATGAATACTTTTAAATGACTTAAAAACCCGCTTCAACTGTTTATCGGGAATTAAATGCTGAGGACTCTCAGCTATCGGTGGTAACTGCTAGCACATGTTCAGGGGTAGAATCTGGCTCTCTGAAGAAATCAGTAGAAACATTGAGACGGGTATTAGCTATCACTGTTCCATGCCTCAAACAAGTGCATAAAGGATGCTTCAACATCAAAGGGAAAAACACATGCAACTCAAAGGTAAAGTATAAAGCTGCATTAAGTTATTGCCAGAAAATTGTTGCACCTTATCTGCTATGTTTTAAGATCAAAACTGTTTTTCATTTCAGCTTATAGAGTCAGTGTAGGTCAACTGGATCTTCATAGTCAATCTGTGGCGAGCACCTAGCTAGTTTCTATTTAAACAAAAGTTTCAGAAGGTGCTTGTATTGAATAAATTATGTCTAACACATCTTGAAGAGTGCTAACCACTTAGTGAAATGTGTGTACAGTGGAGTGGGAAAATCCATTATAAAACAATGAAGTAACTGGTTATAATTATTTTCCTAATAATGTACTTTATTATACAGCTAGCATAAGAACTGTAACAATTAATTGTGATTCTCTTAGTTTAACTCTTCCTAAAACTGGATAATAACAAAAGGGCAGACACCAGAGTTACTTCGTTATGCAGTGTTTAACGCTGAGAGTTTTATTAAATTTATGTTTATGTCCTCAAGCAGTTTTGAACACCTGTCACGACAGGTCAGATTCCTGCCACAAGGAATCGCGCTGAAACAAATCATGGCTGCTGCTGTTTTTTTGTTTTTTTTTTTCCCTATCTATCAAATCATTCAAACTAAATATGATTTGAAGGCATTCTGCAATTGCACAAATCTGTCAAGTCTGTTTAAAGGGCCTTATCTTACACAGGTTTGAAGGGTTTTATTTGAACTCCCAGGTCTAGAATTTTTGCTTTGGTTTTCAATATCACATCAATACATCTAGAGAAAATTATTAGAAATCAAGTGGTAATGTCTGAGATATCATTAAATATGAAAGGTTGGACACTGACAAAAAAAAAAAAAAAAGGAATTTATAGAGAATTAATCAGTTTCCTTCTTCTGTTGTTCTTTTCAACCAAGGCAAAAGGTTACAGCAATTACATGTTTGTTCTCCCTTAAATTCCAGCTTATTGAAGAGGCTTTTACAGGCATTCTTTTGTGAAGCACAGACCACTTGCGTGGATAACAGTTTCCAAGCCACCGTTCTTCACGTAGTTTTTTATTTACTGAATAAACTGCTATTTTGTTTTGATTTTATGTTGGTTGATTGATTACACTTAAACATTGTTTACACTAACAGTCTCCATCTGTAAACCAAAGAAGGCTAATTGCTTCTATTAAAGGCATTCTACGGCTTCCAAAAAGTCATTAAGATGTTCACATATTCACAAGGAAACATGGATAAATTAACTCACCTTTGGTCCTGGCAATCCTGGCAAACCTGGCTTACCGTGCGGTCCTGGAATGCCCTATGGAATCAAACAAGAAAGAAAGTGGGATTATTCAGCACTTCACTGAACAGCTACGAACAGTTTAGTGAATCTTTTTACTGTATTACTGTTGTTTGCAGAAGCACTGGCTGGGACTTTCAAGAGATTCTCAAAAAATGTGCACATCTTTCTAACAATTGAAGTATTTCCCCCTTCCTTTTAAATAATCTCAGTTTCTACTGTCTTCCCAAATCTTAACAGGTGTCTGAAAAACTGGTCTGCAGTGGCAAAACTTGGAGGCATTGAATTAAAACAGAAAAAATCACACTGAGGCATTCAACTATCAACTACAGAAAGAGGAACTGGAATAGTGCTCACTGACTTAAGGTAGCCCTTACAGCAGAGTATTCCATCTCCTCTAAACAAAACATCGTGGATGGAAAGCCTTCTGATTCTCCCACAGCCAGTGTAGAAAACAGACTTGTTGCCAGCACAATGCAACTAAAACCGTTCCCAGAAGAGAATGGCTAACCAGGACTATCTATATCTAGTTAAAACACCACCCAGTACAAGTGTTCATTCCCGCAATGCACTGAGTAATCCTCACTCATGACAAACTGTACATTAGGGAAAATATTTCTCCAGTGGCTGTCAGCAGCTGTTCGTCTTCCAAAAAGTTTCACCAAACTGGTGAAATGCCATCTCTGGTAAGTCAGCAGCAAGGCTTTCCCTAAGTCCACTAAAGCCAAACAATTTCACCCAAACAATTCATTCAGATGCCAAAATAATAAGCATCTGTTTCAGCTCTCCATATACTCTGTTCCTACAAAAGAAACTCAGCATTAATCTTTCCTTCACATCACTCTGAATTTAGCAATTATACCTTACAGTAACACTGAAAGCTGCCTCTCTCAAGTGCTCCCTCTCACTAATGACAATGTTGAGAAAACTCCACAGAAATACTAATCCCAGGCGCTGTTTGAGAGATTAGTTTGCATGCTGGCAACATTGGAGGCTCTCTCAAGGACTTAGGAGAAGGGAAACAAAGTGCCAACACAGCTTCAGTGCTGAAGCGGCTCCTGGCTTTTGCTCCTTGCAAGAGTGGGAGTATCTTGGGGCATAACAGAAGACCTGTGGCGAGACACAGATGTGAAGGTATCCTGGTGAAATGGGAGGCACTTAAGGGAATTTGGTCTCACTGCTGATTAATTAATTCTGAAATTGCTGAAAGTTCATTCTTGAGAAACTTGGAACAAGCCAAGAAACAAACAAACATGAAACCAAAAACCCTCTGTTAGATGTGGACTTCTCATCCACAGAAATACAGAGACCAGGACGAATTTTTAATGGAAACCTGTAGCCATTAATCAGGCACTGGTAGCGTTCAACCAGTGTGACCCTCTGTCAGAGTGAGGCTTGGATGCACACCCAAGGGACCCTGGAGGAGGCCCAGGCGCTGCAGCTCTGCACTGCTGCTTCCCTGTGGCACCTCAAGTCACATTGCCAGACCACAAACATCACTCATGCAATGGAAGACTGAAGTCGCAGAGGGGACTGGTAGATCACAGAAAGGCTTGCGTTGGAAGGGACCTCAGAGATCACCTAGTTCCAACCCCCCTGCCATGGACAGGGCTGCCAGCCACTAGCTCACTGGATCAAACTGCCCAGGAACCCATCCAGCCTGGCCTTGAACACAGCCAGGGATGGGGCAGCCACAGCTTCTCTGGGCAGCCTGTGCCAGCGCCTCACCACTCTCTCAGGGAAGAATTTCTTCCTGATGATCCAGGCTAAACCTCCCCTCTTTCAGTTTTAGCCCATTTCCCCTTGTCCTACCATTATCCACCTGTGCAAAAAGATGTGGAGACAAGCTTTGCAGTGGGGCTTTATGTGCTATGTGGCTCAAAACACATTTCTGTCATACCATGTCTCTTCAGCAACTGTACTCGCTTTAATTTATCAGCATGGGGCAAACTAAAGAGCACTGACATGTCCAAAAACATATGCATTTCTTTGCTTAAATACTTCTCTAGGCTTTCTTGGCCCTCATATGTATTTTAAACTCTTTGTCAGAACTGCTGGTAAGTATTCACCTTGGCCATTTGCTTACCCCTCCAGGCACCCAACTATAAGCTATGTCACCTCACATCAGAAAACATGTTCTATTGTTTTACAATATAAAAAGCTGAGCTATAAGAACTGTCAGCTCTTATTCAGCAGGATAATTTGGAAACAAAACAAGAAATTAAGTCAAAAAGATATGAAGAAATTATTTAAAAGTATAAAATGAAAACGTGTCTCATCCACTCCCTTATCTCCAGGTGCTCTAAAGCATCAGGTCAGCTTCTGCCCCTTTGAGGAGTGCACTCTCCTCAAAGACCCAGCCATGTCAATGTCTGAAAGCCAGCAAAGTGAAGAACACTAAACAAGTTGTGGAGCAACAGCTTGTTTAAATGTGCCTCAAAGGCTGACTCAACACTACTCCCACACAACTGCTGGGGTTTTTACCTCCCACTTGCCATTTGGGTAGCTGAGCGTGCTCCAGCCATTACCACTTACATCTCCAGATACTCAAAGTCTTCTACACAATAAATCCTCACCTTGCATATCACACCTTTTATCAAGCTGCTGTAGCACAAGAAACTAAAAAAGGTTATTGGGAATGATTTTTCATGTCTTGCAGTGGCTAACTTTGTACCTATCACCTGCTCATCTGTGCAGTGACATGCATTGCTCACTCCTCATTCCAAAACCAAATGATCTTGACCTTAGATTTCAGAGCAGCAGATGGCAGCAGCATGGAAAAAAAAAAAGTTGTTACTATCACAAGCAACAAAAGCTAGGTGGCAAATGTAACAGTGCCCTGTGTATACATCTATACACAAAATGAACTATGCTGGGGGCTCACAGCAAGAGAGAAAGTTGCTTACTTTGCTTTATTTTCATCTATCTACCACATGTGAAGAATCACACACTTTCATAATCAACGGGTGTATAAATAAAGTTTTTTCAAAAATATGCAAACTCCAGTTTAATCAGAGATCTGTGTGCAGCTACACAAGAACATAAGCTGTTTTACTCACCCGAGGACCTCTCTTTCCTGATGGACCAGGTAAACCTGGAGGACCTGGAGGACCCTGGTGATAGAAAATCAAAACAATTGAGGCTAAAAACCAAACACAAGGACAGTACAAGCCCGAATAAAACTTGTTCTTCTATCTGATGATTTTCTGCTTGTGGAAGCCTTCTCTACTTGAAAAATGATTCTCAAATTACAAGTAAGTGTGTTTTTCATCTTGCTTAGATTTATGTTTAGAAATTATTTTTGCCTGAGAAATTGGTACTAGCTATCTAGAATAATATAAAAACACTTAAGCAAAATTTCCAAAGGAAGAGCAGCTCATCTCAACTATTAGAAACAAGTTTATTTCAAAACAAGGAACAGAGAATAATTGTTATTAATAAATATGCTGGCATACCAAATACTTTATCAGGTAAGTAATCATGAAAAATGATATAGCACTGCACAGAAAATAGAGACAATAAACGTGGACAGAAGATTATTCAGTTTCCTCAGTTACAAGCTCGGGATAAGACTTACTGGCAGCATGGCCATCCTCAGTTTCACTTGTCCATAAATCACATCATTCGCTTTAAAGAAAATGCAGAGATTTTTCTATTTTTATGAATGCACTCCTAACTATGCTTATGATGTATTTATAAAACCAGATGTAGCTTCTGCAAGTAGATCAGATTATCAGTGACCCTAAGAGTATTAGATAGCGTACCACTGTCTGTGATCAAGGCTCACTTTCAAAACCCCAGGATCTATTTCACCATTCTCAAATATGAGTATGAGCTCTCACTCATACTAAGAACTGCACGAATATATATTATATTCCATCTATCACATCTGAGTCCTGAGCCCTCATAGGCATGGGCTATCCTTAAGGATGAATTCAGCTCTTGCCAGAGCAGCAAGTCACAGCAAAGAAGTACTCCCATTGCAAGGGAAAGTAGGAATCAAGACAGCCAGACCTCATGGAGGAGGGCAGCTGATGACAGCAGGAGGGATTCAGCTTGCTCTTTCACCCAGGCTTCCTCGCACCCCCCATGTTCTGCAGGCGCCAGGCAGAGCCCACCACTGAACAACGCCGCTGAAAGCTGGCAGGCACACCAGGGAAAAATCAGAAAGGCAATGATGGTGGCTGAAACAGTCAACTCACGGGCTTTGCAAGAAAAATCAACTCAGCCCAACCCAAACCAACAAAAAAGCCCCAACACCTGAAGTTTTAGGGAAGCGATATTTCTTTCTGCTTGGAAAGAATGTCACTGGCAGAGAAGACAGTGCTGATTACAGACTTTATGCGATCAAGCCAACTACCTTCATTTGGCCAAAATACACACTAGGCACAATTCTGAAGAAAAAAACAAACAAAAAATGTTATTCTGAGAAAGAATAAAAAAAAATTTTCCTCTACAATCAATCATAGTTATCTTCAGAGACCATCTTTTTTACTGGACAAATAAAAGTGATACAATCTTCCACATCTGAGGACAGAGTTTCAGGACTCTGGATTCGGGAAGATCCCACTGCGCTCACCCACGAAAAGTCTGCTAGAGCCACGCTGATCTCCTTAGATAGTTATAGTTCTATTAATTAAATGGTCTAAGAAAACAGTGTGAATTCTAAACTGCAAAACTGAAGTCTTGCATCAATAAACATCTAGCTTAATTCTGGAACATCTCTGACTGCCCCAAAACCAACAGAACTCGGAAACAGCTGTTTTTGGAGTGAGTGTCTGCAACACACATGGACTCTCCTGAAAACAAATGATAGCTTTTATTTATTTAAATAGGTTAGTAATTATGCAGAGCTCTTACCAAAACTGGGAGCCAGCTTGGGCAGTAAGAGTAGATGCCTGGATTCTCTAAGTGCCAAACACAGGCGATTGTCACCAGGCTCCATCTGCCAGAAAGTTCAATTGGCACCCAAAGTGAAAATAATGACTTACGTAACCTAGAAGACATTTTAGGAGCCATTTCCCCGAAGTTATTGTCATGGACAAGATAGGTGTTTGGAGAGAGCTCTGGGTATGCAGGGACAGTGCAGAAAGGCAACCTCTCTGATTCAGTCCTGGCCTGCGCCCACATCTCTGAGCAGGAACAGGCACCTCGCTCAGCACCAAGATATACTACAGCAGAGCAAGATGATGAACCTTGCTCAGCATGATTTTAATCCTAATTGCAGTGCAGCCTGATTGTACTTGGAAATGTACATGTGCCCATGCTACATTAAGTCATGCTGACACACACCCCATACTTCCAGTCCTGTGTGATTTAGATCTGGTACTGCCCAGGTGGCAAGCCTTGGTCTCTAAGCTAAACTGTAACAAACCATACTTTTAGCCAAGGAGGTTCACTATTTGCCCTGATTGCATAAACACTCACTACCATCCTTATGTGTTCCCGCAGTAAAAAGGCTCTCATTGTGATTAATAATAAAAATCAAGCAGACAGACACACGGAAAACTCTTGACCTGGCATTCTTGTCAGGAGAGTTTTACAAGTACACCCCATACAGCACAGAGAGCTCCCACCCTCCACAGCTGGAGTAGGGCTTTCTAACCTTTCCTCTCAAACTGAGAGTTGAAAGATGCACTTTGTCTAGAAAATTATCCTGGGGCTATAAAGGGAAACATTACATTTTTCATTAAGCAAAATAGTTTTAACTAGTGCACATTCTTTTGTGGTAAAAAGTTTTTCCTCTATCCCTTTTTCAGAAGTTCCCTTAAAAAAAAAAAAAAAACAGTCAAACCTCACACCTTTTTCCTAGCAGAAATATGAACATATATCTATTGACATCCCTCACCTTTTCTGCTGAATTATTGAATGAGGGCAGCAAGAATATTCTTCCTTATGTGGTTCCCTTCTTGATTTTTTTTTTTAATAGCATCTGCTTCCTTTCCAAAAGGAAAAAAAAAAAAACCCTGTGTTCAAACTAATTGATGAGCAATTATCTCTCTCCATCTAAAAGCTCAAAAGGAAGCAAATCTAATGGAGGAGAAACTTTCTTCTATGTGGTAGGAAAACAAAATCCATTTTCACAACCAAGCCCTCGGCAACCCCTAAAAGAAGCAGTAAAGATTTTTAACTGTGTAGCCAGGGATGAATAATGCTTTCCCAGGGCATCTGTTGTAGATGAAGTCTCTGGATAACAATAATTAAGTTAGATAAAACTAATTCAACAATCTTTCAAGACTTGTATTCTTCCAGCAATCCTTCCTTCATCCTTAAGACTTCATTCTAAACGTTTTCTCCAGTAGAAGGTCACTTTCTCTACCAAAAGCTCATTTTGTGCACATGGACTAACAAGCCAGCCTGCTGAACAAGACTGTACAAGTCACCTAATGTTACCACTTCGAAACCATGCAATGAAAAATGTTTTAGTAAAAGCGTATCCCAACTGACTTGTGCCTTGATCTTCCACCCAGTAGAAGGATATCTTAACTTTTGGGCAGCAACAGCCATAGGACCGCAGCTACTCATTTCTCAATACACTCACTTGCTATAGAAATAACATGTTTCAAGGAAACATTATTAGCCCTGCCAGGTGATTAAAGCATTAACAAGCACTCTTCTTGACCAGAGTATTGTACTCCTCAACCCACAGCTCAGACTCCTCAACTCATGCAACCTCTCAGCTGAGGGCAGACTTAGGACACTACATGCAAGTCTTCCTGGAAGTCTTCCAACTGATTGTGAGAAGTTATTACACCCAATGTACTTCTTCAACCTGCTAAAAAACTGCAACTTCAAACCAGACTGTTTTTATACTAGCTAGGAGGCAATTTATGAATATGGGATATAGACCTCTCAGGCATCCGTGGTAAGCCACTGAGGGCAACTTCTGCGAGTGAGTCAGTCTCTCTTAAATCAAGGAATTAGTCATTTGTTTGAATAGTTTATCCTCCAACAATTGCAAACAGTAACTAAACAAACCTGAAGCAATTAAGTGTTTGTGGGATTTTTTGCATTTGACATTTTAGCCACCAACAAAAATCAACAACTTTGGTAGATATTACAGATGCAAATTTTAAATCCACTTCTTTTATAGGATCAACTTGCTCAACGCAGATCATATGCAGCTTCTTTAAAAACAGTGCTACAACTTACTGTCCTTAGGAATTGTGAATATTTCATTTATCTAATTGAGAGGAGAAGCTCAAGTTCCTAGTATTTGTGGCTTCATCCTGAAAAAAATAAGAGCAGATGCTACACATCTGACTACCTAACCAATCATTCCTCCATCCTCTATTTCTGATTTTTTTGATATTGTACTAAATTTCATGCTATCAGCTTGGGGCCATCTGGAACACAGATTTGTCACTCAGGATTCTTCTAGCTATTCCTAGCATGCTTTGTCTACCTTTTTGAAGCATTTATTGAGCAAGCAGGATTTTGCCAAACATGAATGTCCACCTGTTTTTTTCTCTTGAATCATTTGCATTTCATTTGAAGTGATAAAAGAAACACACTTCTGTTTCCAAGTGCCCTACAGCAAGCAGTCACTTGGGTAGGAATAACCTCCTTTCTCTAGAGCTGCTGAAGTCTCTCTCTCCCTCTCTCTCTCAAGAATTCCTACAGCAGCCAAAGCTATGTCATCAACATCAGAGGAGTATATATAGCTTTGGGTTACAGAGAAAAGCTTCTGAAGATTGTTGTGCAGAAGACAGGGAAATTGCATCAGTTTCATGTGAATTAAAACATTTAAACATTTAAGATTTTTTTTTTTTTGCGCTACTAATGGAAATAAAATATTTTTATCTGAATAAGCAGATTCATGAAGATTTCTCAGCCTGAGCAAAGAAGCATGAGGGTTACATGCAGAGCTAAGATATGTGAAGGTGATTCACTACCCAATATATTCCCTTCAGCTAGGGACAGCCACAGCAAACAACCTTCTTCAACTGGTAAATAGGCTAAGAGTGGAATCTCAGATGACTCTGCCCTTACTACTGTTAACTCAGTGCCACATTTAAGATTTCTCAAGTCCGGCCCCTTTCCCTCACTCACTCTCACACCTCTTGGCTGTAATAACAGCAGACCAACCCATCCAGGGCTCAATTCTTCCTGACGCAGGGATTGCACTTCAGTTCCTCCTGGTCGTATCTCCAGACTGCTTGTCGTTACCAGCCAGCCAGCCTAAGGAGCACCACGCCTTGTCTTCTATCGCTTCTCCTGCTGGAGGACTGTCTTCATAATCTAGAAAGCTTTTCCAATAGAGAAAACTAATTTCTAGCTCACCTCTCAGGGGAAGTCAAATCTCATGCAGCTAGGCAGGCTGATGCAGTTACCTGGCAGCAAGTAACCTAACTCAGTTCTTCAGCCCTTACTAGCCCCTCCTTCTAGCCACGTGGGATTACATATCATGCTACTGCAAACAGCCTGAGGACTGCGCAATGAAGAATATCAGTTGGAAAGTGAAATAGTGCAAAATAAAGTGTTCCTACGGTGCCAACATCCTCTGCAATACAAAACGGAGTGGCTCATTAGATGAATGGAGCAGCTTTCCCTCTAAAGTAAAGCTGAACGGTCTCCTGAACTAAACTCCATATTTTTTGTAGAAGATTCTGGTCACTGCAGTTGCTAGCATTTTAATCATAGTAATTTTGAAGAATTAAGTAGAAGAATTAGATATACTATCCATAAATGAAGGCCTGAATTCTGGAGCCCTGCTTTGTAGGAATGGGTGAATTCCACAGCTGTGGGATCATGGAATACAAGGGGCCTAATTATACAAAGCAAGAATCAGTTCTGGTAGATGATTAAAAGCTAAAACGAAGTTGAGGAGTTTAAGAACCACAAAAGCTAGTTCTTGCCTGTCAACTCCAATAGAACAAACACTATTTCTGTGTTGAAATCTTGAAAGAAGGTTCAAACCAACCACAACATAGTGAAAGAAGAAAAAAGGAGAGGGGGCTTCATGCCTCATCAGGATCTTTTTTGCTGCAAGGGAACTCTGCAAGTTCCTCACTGTTGCTTTTTTAGGTACTCACAGAGTCTTATCAGTGGGGAGCCTATCTATTAAAGTGTTACAGCCACGCAGATAAAACCTGAATTACCACGGCCTTCTCTCCAAGGATGTACTAGACTGAGAAAGCAAACCAAGAGCATCTCTGCCAGTCTGGGTTCAATGACAGTGGCAGGCACTGTGCCACATGAGCTCCACCAAATACAATTCTTTACAGAAACCTTCTGTGGAAAAGCCACACAGAGCCCTTTTCTCCCTCTGGCACCAGTTTCTGTGGCAACACAATGCTTTCATTTTGCCTGTAGGCTCAGTGGGTGCTGCTGGCCGTTTCAGCTGAATTTGTGCCCACAAAGGTCTGGATCAACCTCCTGGCTGTGCAACACATCACTTAAGACCTTGGGCACGTTATTTAAGACGCAGCAAAACACTTCAACAGAAATGCACCATATTCACCCATACAGACTAGCCAAATGCAAGGTCTGCTGTAACTGATTTGCAGACAAGGCAAACTTCTGCATCCCATCCATACAACAGACAGAGAAAATGGTAGCATATACATCTTCAATGCACATTTCGAACTCTCCAAATCAGCCATCATCCTTGACACTGTATACACAGTGCCTGTGTCTAGCAAAACCAGAGTATTTTCTTAGTACACACGCACAAAAAAAAATCATTAGCCATTTCTGTGCCACATAAAATGATTGATTGTGATGTCAGTCAGTTACAGTCAAGAAATTTAAATGTACAATTTTTAAGTTTTTACTTGTACAAAATGTACAAGTAAATGTACAGATGTACAATTTTTAAGTGCTATGAATCAAAACCTTCCATTAGCAGTTATTAAATGTTTTAAGCTGCAAAAATGGAAACTAACCTCATGTTGACAGTTACATACTTTGTGATATGCCCCCCACAAATAAAGGATGAAAAAACAGAAAAAAGGTTGACATCAAATTCAGAGAAGATTAAGCAAGAACACCCCTGGACTAATGTGAATTACCTGTTAACGCATTTCTCAATTGTGTAACAACCTCTTAGCATCGATTCTGTTTAGAGTAAAAATATAACTTCTAAATAAATTTTCAGTTGTTGACTACCTGAAGAAAATATTTGCTGAAGAAAATATTTGCATGTATCATTTCAGCAATAAATTTATGGACACATTCAAACATATTAGGAGCTGCTTGCCTCCTATCATATTACTTTCCAGTAGTAACCACACAAATACATGTGAGAGAAGAGCAAGTGGAACAACCTTCCCCATGCTACAGTTTAACAAATTTTAACAGAAGACTCAAACAGGCATTAAACACCGTAACTCCAAGACTAAACAGGAACTGCCGTTCTTTCCTGTATGTAGTCTCACATGCATTCTCTTCACTTTTATGTATAGAAAAGTTTATGACCCTCATGCACACAATAAGAAAGGACAAATTAGTGCTATTAAAAGCACTGCTTTGCATTTGCAGTCATTTCAGAGATCACTTATGCTGCTAAATGAAGAAATGTCACAAAGTAACATACGAGTTCTAAGGTGATCTTGTACACAGGTTTGCATGATCCCACAGCTGTGAGCTAGGAATGGTTGTACTGGTCTGGATTCTACAAGTACTCTGCTTCTACAATTATGAATTTTGATAGCATTGTTCAAGTGAGAAAACCATGTCATTCTTCCAAACAACCTAGTTGTTCCTTTCACAGATCAGTGTCTACATTTGTGTGCATGTATGAATTTATCCTGTAATTTTATTAAGTAAGCAGTCCCCATAATTAGCAGTTACAAAAAATCTGGCTGCATTTCAAATTTAAAAAAAGATTGTGTTGCCTACCACCAGAATTGAATGCCTATGTATTCTGCCAATAAACAAAAATACAGAACACTTGGGCTGAAATTACATGCCAGAGACACATTTAAAGCAGACAAATATTTGTACAGTACAACTGGGAGAAGTGGCAGTCACAGCCTGGCATGTTTTGCCAGATTTATTTCAAAGCCTCTTCAATGTATGTTGCTTCATTATAATAAAGAGCATAGTAAAAGTAACTTACAGGAGGTCCAGGTTCCCCCTTTGAACCTCTTCTACTTCTCATTTCAAACATTTTGTCTTGATCTTCATAGCCATAAGCATAATTATCAACATCAACTTCATAACTGTTTTCTGTGCGATAAGTCTTACTAGCATCAAATGGACCTTCTTCCCCTAGACCGAGCTGATTATTCAGAGACAGGTCAGCAGTCAGACTGTACAGGGTTGTGTTGAGGATTTGCTGCTTTTTGGCTGTTTCTTCTAAATGCTCTTTTTCTTTGTCCATTCCCTTCCTTTTTGTTTTACTCTGTTTTACAGGGGAGATGACAGCAAGCTCACTTCGTCTGTCTGCGTCTCCTGTAGCATTATGTGAAATATTTGGATATGAAGGCATGTTTTTCTCAGTGATGCCTCTTCTTTTGCTTGGCTCCTGCTGCTGAAGGGGCATACTGACCTCATGGAGTTCTGTTTCTGGCCATGCTTCCAGCAGGAGAGGTTTGGCCTCTGCAAACTCTGATGCTGAGACATTACTTGACTCAAAGTACTCTGGCAGAGAGTGAACCCGAGCAACACTGGTAATAGGAACTTTTGATGTTTCTTTCCTCCTGTAAGATACATCTTCCCATTGTTTTTTCTCACCAATCTTTTTCTCCAAAAACACGTCCAGCCCGCCTGATGCATATGGAGCTCCTAGCACAGATCGGTACGTTTCGGCCTGGCGACACTGCTGTTTCACGTATTTACAATAGTTTGCAGAAGCTTCTGCAGAGGGAATGATATCCAGCTGGCATATAACTCCTTCAAAGCTGACAGAATGAGAGTTCATCCTTCCCAGGGTAAATAAACCATCCAAATCAAATGTCTCCACTTCAGAAAGTATTTCCCTGCTAAAGTACTTCTTTCCGCACTCAGCGAACACTGAGACAGTCTTGTCTCTAATTTCGATGGCAAACAAATGCCACTGTTCATTATGAACACTATAGTCGAAGTATACAGGCTGCTCCCCTCCAGTGTGCACCGCTACCTTTCTTGGCAGCAACTGGACACCGAACTGCAGTCTGTTTTTCTTCCTAATACTGAAAAGAAAAGCATTATTTACGCTGTAGGAGTACAACCCAGCCAGTACAGTGAAGTGATGCCCTAGACTCGCTGGAATGACTCGAGCAACAGGGGCCTCGACCCACGAGTCATCGGTCAGCACAACTCCAGACACGGCCAGGCGAACCCCCCGGGGCAACAGCGGCGCTGCTGAGGGCACTGTCCTCTCTGGCGGCTGGTGGATGTCGCTCACAAGGCCTAGTCGATGGAGAACATCTACCACTGCAAAAAGAAGTAAAGGCATATTGTTCATTTCACTTACAAGCTCCAATTCAGATCCATCTGAACAAACGTAAGCACGGCATCTTAACAAATCTGTACTTCCTGAAGCATAAGTACGGCATGCAGCAAGGCCACCAGCCCTAGAGTAAGGCACAACAGTCTTTCATTTAAATCAAACAAATATAATTAAACACAGCTTTTCTAATGAAAAAAATTTAACTAAAAAAAAATATGTCCATGAAATGCCCATTGGAGGATAATTCATTAATGAAACTAAGAAATCCCCACTTGCTGCTATCAACCTTTTCACAACAGTGAGCACATGGCGTGTTTATTTGGCTAACACTGCCTACCCCTTAAGTAGATTAACCTTTTTTTTTATATAAACAATTTAAACAATTTCTGCAAAAACCTGTAATAAATCCATGCTTCTCCTCTTTACCCAAAAAATATTAACATTGAGGGGAGAGTTGTTTTGTTTCTACAAAAGGGACAAGCTATTTACTAGCACAGTAACCAGGGGGCCAGGAGCACTGCGCAAAGCTCCTTTCTTGCAGATCTTCAGGGCGCAGTTGGACAGGACCCAGCTGCCCAAACTAATGTCAAAATCAGCCCTGATCTCAGCACCAGGTAGGACCAGACAAGCTCAAGGTCCTTCCAACGTGAATTTCTTGATTTTCTGCACAAGAGGGAACTGAACATTGCACAGTTTTCATAAACAGTATTGCACAGCAGCATATAATTTTTTGTTTTCCCCTCCAATGCAATAACTGGCTGGACCTGAGCTACAGTAAGCTGCCTAAATTAAAAGTGACTGCTATTATTTAACCATTGCACTGATGTAATAAGCCGAACTGAGAAGAGACTACACTTCCCAGACCATTTACTTGAGGGATTTTTTTGTTTGTTTTTAAACTACACAATTTTTGTTTATATTCAGTAAATAAGCTATTAAGCGGCATAACAAAAACTGGGAGCTACCAAGAAAAGCTAAGGATTCATTGCTATGTTAAGAGAAAAAAGCAACTGAAACAAATGGATGTTCACTATTTTAGCGGAAAAAAAGTTTTCCTTTCCCAGTTTTCCCTTTCTGTGTTTACCAAATATATTCACAGCAAAATTTAAGAACAGACAGATGTTGGCTTAGCCTCAGGAGTAAACCATGAAAAAAGCTTGAGACTTCCTTGAGAGCAGTTTATAAGTTGGAACCAAAAGCATCAACCTGAATGCACTGTGCATCTTGAAAATTAATTACACACCTTGTAGTGTTTCTAGCCATGTCAGAGATTTGTGGCAGCGCCAAGATTACCCTGGCGGGCAGCCAGCCCAGCCAGAGCTACGGGGAAAGCACATCTTTGCAGAAAGTCACGCATACGCCAGTTTCTCAAGATGTTCTGCCTCAGAGCAATTAACTTACTAGGCTGTATTTTAATCTGTCAAACTGATAACAGAGGTCAGGTTATAGCGGAGCTTCGAAGCAGAATGCTTCTGCTAATGAACCACCGTACTTTCCCAGGCCCCTGGCCCGCGCGGTCTGCGCGCAGTTACGGAAGAGAAAGCTGTGTGTGCTTTACCCTTGGGAAAGCCGAGAAGAAACACAGGACCTGAGCTCTGGGCAGTGCAGAGGCCTTACACAGGCAAGCAGCTCCCCAGCGGTTTCAGAGACAGCCCCAGCACTTCTGTGCACTGGCTGGGCCAGCTGACCGCATGAGGGAGAACACACCGCGCCAGGAAAGCCAATCTGACTTACGGCTGCACCTGAACAACACAACTCCAACCCGAAGTATTTGGCAGGTATTCGTAAACATTTGTAATTAACTAGTTATACTTAAAAATAACAATGCAGGTGATCTCTGTCAAAAGTACTAGAAATTGAAGAATAGAACAAGTTTCTCATACTGACATATACCAGGCAAAATTAATATTAAGGAGTATTTTTCCTAAATCTCAAACTACAAATTTTGGCAGTCCTAATTTGTAAATATCACAGTGTTTAAAAATTATTTTAAAAAAGGAAAAGCATTCTGGAGTGCAAAGAGAAATAAAACACTTTCTCCACATCCCACAACCAGATTCCTGTGAACTATGACTGATCTTGAGAAGCTCAACACTGAGAAATGCTGTGTGAAAAATAACAGCAAAAGATTAAGTACCAGCTAATTATTCCTTGCTGACTTGCTGCCTATTAACGCACCATCAAGCCAAAAGGCTGTTCCAGACTTTTTTGGCCAGTCGTTTCATTTCTGGTCCAATTTCTTTTTTTTTTTTTTTTTTTTTTTTTTTTTTTTTTTTTTTTTTTTTTTTTTTTTTTTCCTTAAAGCTTTCAGAAGCTCTTGGCAGTACACAGGGTTTTGGGAGCAGGCAACCCTCTTAACTCTTCCTCCCAGCATGAAACCACTACATTTTTTTACCTATCAGTAGTCAGTTTTCTCTGTTTACCCATGTCTGCGCAACATCTGTCTTTGCTTACTGTTCACTCAATCCATTAGTTTCCCAAATTGTAATGGCTCTTCTTCTTCAAAGAAAAGCTGTTTGGGGTTTTTAGTGTCAATTGCTTTCCTTCCATCTTCTAGGATTACTTGTAAAATTCACAACATAATTGGATCACGAGGGGAGGGAAAACCTAACATGGACTTGGACAAAAAAAATCACAACATAATCCCCAAAAGAATGGTGGGGTGGTGGTGGTGTTCTGCACCACTATCCTGTTCAGTCTCTGTTGTTCATTTTCCATATTTCTCCACCCTCATGACTTCTCCGAGGGCAGAATATTTCAGATGCTCTCTCCATTTCAGCAATCCTAATACACACATTGTTTGCTTTCCCTTTACTAATACAGGTACAGAAGAGCGATGATCACTCGTCAGTCAGCTTCAGTAGAACTGAGGGCAGGTTGCCCATTTCCTATGTGATAGTGCATCTGCAGTTGTAAGTTAGGACACCTGGTTACAACTGACACCCTCCTGGGCACCAAGGCTGAACAACTGACACAGCAAAGCCAACCAGAGACATGGATTCCACGTGTCCGCAAGCCAAACACAAAGTACTGTTTCTACAAACCAAGGCTGAGTATTTACATACATTTCACTGAACACAATTTATAGCACCCTACCAAAATGCATAAGGTGTAGATTCTCAGGTAAAGCATGCACTAGGTATTCTTTTTTCCTGAGCTGCTGAAACATTAGTTACTCCAGCTGGCATCTTCATTTTTGACATATTTTTCTTTGAGAAAATGGCTTCATTCACTTACAGTTCCTTCTCTAATGATTTTGAAATGTACAATTCAACTACAACACTTCCTAACAAGAGGTTTTTGACAGGTGCACTTATTCAATTGCTTTTCAGGAGTCACATTTATTGCAGCTCCTGCAGCTGGTGAGCTTTAGGGGCACTGGTGAGCACAATGCAGAAGCACGAGCAACTCCGCACCTCTCCACACTGACCACTTAAATTCTTCCACCAGCACAGACCCCTCTCCCTAAACCCTCTCCAACTCTGACAACCATTTTAAGAATAGCAAAGTATCCCTGCAGTTTGGTTCATATCCCCATAACCAACAGTACCAGATGTGCCTTACAATGATAATTAATTCAAAATGCTACTTATTAATGCTAATTACCCCACCTATAGCAAATCCCCTCAGGCTTCCCAAACCTACACACAAAGAGACTGGCCTCATCCCACCACCTCACTCCATTCGCACCAGCGAGGAAGCAAGACCCACAGAGCTGGAGCACCCCAACACCGGTGGCCCAGCCAGCCCCATGCCGTGCACAGCCCGCCGCTGATGCGCTGTTGGAAATGCAGTTCTCAGGCTGCAGAACATGAGAGGCAAAATAAATTATTAATTTGCAGAGGAGGAGGGAGGGAGGGATGGAGAGATTAAGACAACTCAAACTATCACTGCAGACCTGTCACTGGCAACCCTCACCTGCTCCATTGGGAAAGTGCAAACTGACTTCCTAACTCAGTCTCTCCCTTCCCGGCCCTGCAGGCCTGGAGTAGGGAGGCCACACACATCTGTGGGTGCTCCTCTTGTCAGGTGAGCTGACTTTTTTTTTCCGCCCCCCCACTCCTCTGATGCAGAACTTGGCTCAGCAACTAGAAATCTGGGAAAATCCCACAATCACAAAAGCACATGTCCCCCATTTAGCTGAATGGGAAAAATTAGCACGCGATCTTATCAACCCTCCCTCCCCACCCAAACAAAAGCAACAACAATAACAAAATACTTCACCAAGCACAAGGAATAACAGAAGGAAAAAGACTACCAGTGAGGCTGCAGAGATATCCCATAGGGTTCTCTCAAAATGTTATCAGGAACGCACCCTGACTTAACTATGCAACCCAGCTGTTTGTATTCAGCTGAATATTTTCCATTTCCAGGCCTATCAGCCAAGGACAAGCTATTCCTGACTGCACCTGTACAGTGAAGGAAAATGGAAGAGAACTGATACTGCCACTTTCCTGGCTAATAAAGAGTAAATGGCATGTTAGCTTCCACCAGTTTGGGATGCTAATATTCCCACAATGGTCTCATAATGCACATCTGGTGCAGTTGTGACAGCTGGCAGATTAAAAGAGACAATACAAGACAACCTTATTTCCTCACTAACATCTGCATCTGAATGCAAAACCAAATGAATACACAATTTTACTCTTTGCTTTAATGATGCCAGCCTAGACTAAGCCTTTATTATATGCAGCGGTTTGCTTGTTTGCCCTCAGAAGTGCAAAGGTAACTCAGTCATAGCTTGCCACCCCCAAGGACGCCCACTTGCAGTGAAGACACAATCAAAGCCTTTTCTGTGTACAAGGCTTCTCTTTTATGAAGAGTCTGCTTAAATATGTAAGCAATTTCATGGACAGAAAATCTGAGTAATTTTCAAAAGGTCATCTTTTCCAAACTGGTTACTTTAAACTTTTGCTCTCATTACATTGTAGCTGATATTTAAATCACAACAAGGAACAGAACCCAGGGTCACTAGTAACAACAGCCATCTTCTCTTTTCATCTGGTAACAAAATAAACAAACATCCTTTTGTAAGAAAAAGTGTTCTCACCTTGTTTGGGCACTTGTGTAACACCCGCAGCTATGCATATTGCAATACATAGGAGGAAGATTTTCCTAGAAAGGGAAGAAAGAAAAGAACGTGAAAATATGTAAAGATTCGGGACTCCAAGGATTTAGAAACTTGATTCAACATCCGAAGTCAATGGCAGGATACCACTGACTTCAACAAGTCCTGGATCGAAGCCTTCCAGCCCTCACATCGTACAGCTTTCCACCGATGCTGAGAAGCTGTTTTACACCTCACAGATCCCAATGTGTTTCTAAGGGGACAATTTTTCGTTACCCACTGCAGTCCCCAGCTATTCCTCTCTTCAGGCTTTCTCTTGCTACAGCCACCAAAAGCCCACAGCAGCAGTTCTGCTACTTCTGCAAAAGATCTAATACTGCCTGTTACCCAAACAGACCAGCTACTGGGCTCACACTTGGTTCTTTCAGCTCTGAATACCAGAATTCAAGTTCTGGTGTAATTTCACAAGTAAATAGTTCCTGTGTCACACAGTGTATCATCTTTTGATCTAATTATAAGCTCAGTGAAAGAAAGCCTTAGAGGCAGACCGCCGATAGCTTGCTAGCACAGAACTCCATGCATTGCACTGTATCAGCCAAAACTCAAGACAACTTTAAAATTTATTTTTCTTCTGTTTTCCTCTTCCATGGGCACAAAATGGATCCTCAATCAAAAATAATATGAAACATTTTAATTAACTGCACTCCAAAGTCAGGATGCTTAGAGAACTCCAAAGCCCAAAATTCAAAGATGACTCCTTAACATTACAACAGCCTCTTCCACAAAGCCAGCAAGGGACAAGCTGTAACAGCTAACTGCCTCAGCCACCTTCCAGCAAATGTAGGAAGGCAAGAAATTCTGCAATGCCCCCGGGGGGAGGGGGGGGCAGACATAACTGGATATACAGAAACATAAAGTAAGAGGTAAAGACATATGTCTGGTTTACACAGCCCAGCTAACGTCAAGAACAGATGAGAGAGCAGCTAAGAGAAAAAACAGGGACTGTAGAGCTGGAGGTCTCCTAATGCGTGGGAAAACTTATCCTTCCTTCTACCTTCTTCCACAAGAAGTAAAACTTTTTGTAAATGGAACCATGTGCAAACCTAAAATAAAACTGTACAATACAGGCCTTGTGGTCAAAGACGGAAGATGAAAAAATGAAATTCTGCATTTTGGAGATAACCTGTTCATTCAAACCCTCCCTTCCTGGTCAAGACCAACAGTCTTGGCATTAAAAGCAGCAAAGCACCCAGTTCTCAAACCCAATCCTCATTGCCACTAAGCCACCAGGCTCCCTGCTGCATAACACATGTGGCTTGATCCATTTTCCATCATAGCTGTGGGAACGAAGCAAGCAACACACAGGGCACAGAAGGCCAGTCCTGGTCCGTGTGCCTTAGCAGAGCCCATAGCTCTTGGGGAGACTTCTCCTGCTGGGACATGACAACAGAAAAATGCAAAAGTGACCAACTCAAATATTGCCTACTTTTCCCCTTTTAGGAACATGCAATGTGCCTGAAGCTGTTCAGTACTCCCAGTGCTATCCTGACCTACAGCCCAGCAACCTCTAGAGCTTCCTCCTTTTCTTCTATGTTTGCATCCTCTCTCCTGCTTTACATGTGCACACAAGCTGATGGCAACTACACAGCTGCTTGGAGGCAGGATCTACCAAACATGGTTGAGCTATTCTACCACTTAAAATTGAGCTTATCTTTCTGATAATCTTTAACATCTTGTGGCTGTCTGCCTCTTCCTATGAGTGGACAGTGACTGAGTTTTTTTTGGTTCTTCCCCCCCCACCCCCCCACCTGGGATGACAGATAGCTGAGGAAACCGATATTCTCAAAGCAAATTGCGGCAAGGGACAATGCAAAACTCCACCATTTGAAGACTACTCAGCAGCACACAGAGCTCGGGTTTGGTCAGTGCATGGCGGTGTCTCATAACAGTATTCTCTTCATTCACTGATAGTTTCCTCAACCTCAAATTTGAAGGAAGGAATACCACTAGCTGGTTGCTGGAGAAGGCCAGAAAACCCGATCCCAGTGTAACTGGCACAGACACAGAACACACTAAACCTCAGGGCTGTGTTCAAACCTGCATCCACTCCCGAGGCTGGTTTAAATACCAGCACCTGCAACACATACCCTGCTGCATTAGATTTCCTCCGATGACAACAGCCCTGCTTGTGTCCATCACAGAAGACAGAAGAGCACCATGTATGTGTGTTTTAATGCACACTGCATGGGTGGCCTTCCTCCCAGCAGCTGTCCCCACAGCACCCTGCCCCTAAATCACCTGGGCAAAGGCAGCCTGTGAGCCTCCTCACTCCATCCAAACTAAGAGGCCTCTTGTAAATCTCACACAAGTGTTTAACCATCAGGAAGAGAAGAACCCATTTTGGGCATGGCTTCCTGACTGATGGGCACTGACATCACTGACAATCACCACATCATTTTCTCCCAGTTTTTCCCCACTCTATCTGCTTTTCACACCATTCTTCTCAGCCAGGCAGCCCTAGCCACATACCAGTGTCCCCCCTACAGGCTTTCTTAGAGCTACTGACAAGTCTTGTCTCCACACCAAGGAAATGGGGCAATAAGCAGCAGAGCTGCTGCTCACCACAGCCCCTCCAGTCTTTCCAGTACACTCAGGTACAGCCCTGAGGAGGTTTTTGGGAAAGGTGATAATGACAGATACCCCGTGCCTCTCAAAGACCCCAAACAGTTACACATCCTGTCTCTGAAGACTTGAGAAGACAGACATCTTTCTGCTGCCATAATGGGACCAGGCAGCAGGACAGTGCCACCCCCAGGTTCTGACAGGACTGGCTGGTCTCTTCTGCTGATAGCTGCACATTGCGCACCCAAACAGCAAGGGGGAGAGCCCTGGAAACCTTGCAGCAGGCTCACAACGTAAAGATGGGAAGAGACACAGGAGCAGGTGGGAGGAACATGATCAAAAGACGCGTTGCTCTTTCCTCCTAAGGAGCAGTGGCCTGAGAGGAACCCTACAACAGAGCTGTGGTTTTGAGAAAGGCCCAGCTGTTCTTGGGACAGCATGTGGCTTAAAGAGACAAAGAACAGCCAATGACATTTGTATTTCTAAATGTGGAAAAATGAACCAAGTAATTTTAGAAATGTTTTTATGAGTATTTCCCCAATTCCTTACACCACCTCTTATCTGCATAGAGAACACTCAGTTTCCCTCTGTATCAAGGCAAGTAACAGGTCTGACCTAGCAGCATTCCCACAGAAAGGTGGCTGAGGTTGCAAGGGACTGACTGGCTTCAGACATGCTAAGGAAACCTGATCCTCTGGCACAAAAAGAAAGGTTCCTTAACACAGGCAAGCAACCAGGTTGCTTTCTCTCAAGAGAATTAGGTAAACTAGACAAATTCTGGCCACATAGAATTATATAGATACAGCATATATTCTGAAGCTATCTCAGTGACACAGATCACTCTCAGATAAACTGCATCTGTGCCACTTTTAATAATTCAGTTTGTGCTTCTCCATCAGCAAAGACTACTTTTAACCAGCCCTGAGACAACTCCTGGAAGAGTCCTACAGCCGTTCAGACCCCACATCTCCAGGGAAGCCTCCTTCAGGCACCACGTAACATATCACCACCACTCAGGCAGACCCAGCCAGCACGCCAGGCTCCCTCCAGCAGCACAGTCCTCACTGCAGCACAAAGCGAGTTCTTGCCTTCCCACCCACAGCTCCCACCAAACTTCATTCTAGCCTCTGCCTGAATACGGTAAACACTTTACAAAGATGCTCACCAGTAACCTGTATAATGTCACTATGACTATCAAAAGCTCATAATGATCTTGCTTAGCCTGCTTTTAGGCAAACCATAGAGAGAAGAGCTATACCACTGTACTGCAGATGATGATAACTAGAAATGCGTACGCCTGTTGCAAAAGCATGCAAGCACGGGGCACCTCACCCGGTGCTGTCTGTACTGAGAGCAGCTCCCAGACTGAAGCTTGGCAGTTTTGCTCGCCATGCTTTCAGAGACACGCCTGGAGGTGCAGCCAGACCACCTGCCCAAGCACGCCGTGCCCCGGCTGCCCTCACAGCGAGGTGCGGGACGGGAACCCCGGCACAGCGAGGGAGCCGGGAGGGCTGCGGGGCGCCTGGCACGGCTACGGGGTACGGAGCGGAGAGACCGCACCGGGGGCTCGGTGCGAGGAGCTGGCACCCTGCGGCCGCCTCCCAGGGGAACACTGGGACCTCGCCGGCTGGGGCTGGCTGCTCAGGGAGGCAGCTCCCCATTCCCGGCCCCTTCCCGTGCCCGGCCGAGCCCGCTGCCCGCG